>CANYBF010591640.1:0-93516 GCA_948192965.1 Dalechampia spathulata | reverse complement strand
GGGGAGCCATCGAGGAAGGACTAGGGGTCGTCAGCAGAGATAGACAGATCTCGACGTGGTACGGGATTCTGATGGCAAGCTCCGGTTTACTTTTGGTCATGTAGCACATGTATTAGTGGCAGTAGTCGTTTGTATAGCTTTTGGTGGTGTTATATTGTATGCACATATGTAGATGGATGTATGTACTAACGTGTTTGGTTTTATATTAATGAAAGTTATTATTCTCCATATTGTGCATCGCTCGAATGACTGATTGATATCCAGGGTATGCTTTGGGACACCATGTTCCCTCCGCCGCACCACCGTTAGGCTAGAACGAGTCCCCATACGACGTGTGTCCGATGTATCCCTTGTGGTTCAGGTATTGATTCTCTCTCGTGGGAATCACTGCTTGGGCTACGGGAGCATGTCATCCTGGGTATGGGCCGGGTGTGACAATCAATATCTAAAATTTAATTTATTTAATATAAAATAATAAATTATTAATAATTCAATATTAATAGTAATTATTATTATTATCAAATTTCATTTTAATAATAATATAAGTAAATTGCTTAAGGTAATTTGATAATAGGTTAATAAATGTAATAAAGTTTTTTTTATATAAATATTTAATATTAGTTATTAATATATTTTTTATATTAAATTAAATTATTTTTAGTGAATATTTTATATATAATATAAATTCATTATTATTATTATTATTATTATTATATTAAAATAAGTTAAACAAATTATTATAATCGAGAATAATTAAATTTTAATTTTATTCTTTTAAAATGTAGATAAAATAATAAATTTTTATTTTTATTTTTTACTTTAATATATATATTTTATTTATATTTATATATGTTCAAGACTTAGATTTGTTGGAATAAACAAAGCCTTGTCTTCATCTCATGTCCTGACTTTATATATTCAATACAAAGCCATCCGTAGTTCTCTTCTTGTTTCTTCCTACCCTCCATTACTCATTTCTTCCATCTTTGCAAGTCAACATATGGCTGAGTTTGTCCTAAGTTTTGTGGTGGACCAAATTTTGCAAAGGCTTCTTTCCCTCATCACTGATGAAATCAGTCTCCCCTGGAATCTCAACGACGACCTCAAAGAGCTACAAGATTCTCTAACCATGATCCAAGCTGTGCTTCAAGATGCAGAGGAGCAGCAGACCAAAAGACAGCCTGTCAAGCTTTGGCTCAACAAGCTTAAACAAGTTGCTTATGATGCTGAAGATCTGTTTGATACGCTGGCCTATGAGAACCTTCGGCTACAGGTTGAGACTCAGCCTGAGGTACGCAGCTCTAATCCATTCTCCAAAGTAAGTCGTTCTGCTAAAAAAGGCTATTTCAAATTCAGTGTGGCCCATAAAGTCAAAAATGTAAACGAGTCCTTGTCTAAGATTAAGAATGAAGCTTTGGGTTTTGGACTACAAAGTGGTAATTCCACCTCAACCGTTGACTTGGATCGAGTCACAGATTCGATACTTGATAGTCCAATTGTAGGCAGAGCAGCTGATATCTCTACAATAGTGGATCTGCTTGGTTGCTCTAGAGAGCAACAACTTCTTACCATCGTTCCCATTGTGGGAATGGGCGGTCTCGGGAAGACATTTCTAGCAAAATCAGTCTGTGAGGAAGTTATGGCTAGGGATCTTTTTCAGGTTAAAATATGGATTTGTGTGTCCGATAATTCTAGTGATAAAAAAATTTTAGGAGAAATGTTGCAATGTCTTTGTCCGAATATGGGAGGGTTGACAAACAAGGATGCCATTGTTAGTCAACTTCAAAAAGAACTAGAGAGGAAGACATTCCTTCTTGTTCTTGATGATGTTTGGGATGATGCATCTAAGTGGTGGGATGACTTAAAGGCTCGTCTGTTAAGGATTGTTAAAAACAATGGAAGTGCAATGCTTGTTACAACTCGTAAAGAGGATGTTGCATCTATTGTGGAGACTTCTCTTCAGTATAGGCATAACTTAGATTGTTTGTCTGATGATCAATGTTGGTCAATCATCAAGAACAAGGTGGTTGGAAACCGAGGATCATCCATTCCTGATGACTTGGAGGTTATCGGGCAAGAGATTGCAAGAAAATGCAAGGGATTGCCATTAGCTGCAAAAGTCTTAGGAGGGACGTTGTCATTTTCAAAATTGGAAAAAGAAGAATGGTTGTCTATTTTGAATAATAAAGTTTTGAATGCAGCGGATAAAAAGGACAATGTGGAGACAATATTAAAATTGAGTTTTGATCACTTGCCCTCATATTTGAAACAGTGTTTTGCTTATTGTTCAATGTTTCCAAAAGATCTTTTAATTGAAAAAGAAGACTTGATTCAACTCTGGATGGCTGAAGGTTTTGTTGAGCCATGTAATGGAGATGTGGGTGGCAAGTATTTTGATGCTCTAGTTTCTAATTCCTTCTTCCAAGACGTGGAAAGGGATGAATATGAGAATATTGTAAGTTGCAAGGTGCATGATCTTGTGCATGATCTTGCAATATCTCTTTCAAAATCTGAGGTATTGACTTTGGAGAACAGTTCAGCAGAAGTTGATTTGTCTTGCATTCGACGTGTTAATCTTGACTGTCAATATGCATTGAATTCAATGTCAGTCTATGCCAGGAAGTTGAGTACTGTATTTTTATCAAGGAATATTGTTTTCGATGAGTCATGGAGATTGAAAAGCTTGCGGACTCTGAAGTTGAGGTGTGCTCCAATTCAGAAGCTGCCGTCTCAAATTGGTGAGTGGAAAAGGTTGCGATATATTGATGTCTCCGAGACTGGAGTTGTAGCTTTGCCTGAATCCATCACCAAGCTCTACAATTTGCAAACATTGAAATTCCATGGGTGCTGGGACCTTGGAGAGCTTCCTAGAGAGAGAATCCAATATTTGGTGAACTTGAAGCATATTGAATTTTCTGCGGATGAGCAAATGCCAAGCGGGTTGGGAAGGTTAACTAAGCTTGAAAGGTTGCCGTTTTTTGTTGTGGGAAGTGACAGAGGAGGTAGCCTTGAGGAACTAAAATGCTTGAATGAACTAAGAGGGGAGTTGGTGATAAAGAATCTTGAGAATGTGAGAGATAAGGAAGAAGCCAAAAAAGCAAATCTGAAGGCCAAAAAGAAAATAACAGCCTTGGAGTTTTATTGGAGTTGGACTAGACTGGAAGAAGATTTGAATGATGAACAAGTGTTGGAAGGCCTTGAGCCTCACCCAAATATAAGGAGATTGAAGTTGAAGTTTTACCGGGGTAAAAGGTTTGCAGAGTGGGTATTGAAGATGAAAGTTGGGAGTGATGGTGATTGCTTCACATTACTGAATAATTTGGTGGAGTTGAAACTGTATCGCTGCTGGTTCTGTGAACAAGTCCCAAGCCTAGGGAATCTTCCAAGTCTTAAGTATCTGGAAATGGGATTTATGAAGAAAGTGAGAATTATAGGGAATGAGTTGTATGATATTGAAAGTGGTGTAAGGAAGCTGTTCCCATCATTAAAGCTTCTTAAATTAGAACATTTCGATGGTTTGGTGGAATGGAAGGAGCCACAAGTAGATGAGAGAGTTGAAGCTGTATTTCCTTGCCTTGAGGAGTTGAGTATTGGGAGTTGTTGGAATTTGACAAAAATTCCAATGAGCCATCTGTCTTCGCTGGTAAAACTAGAAATTAGTGACTGTCGGAAGCTGGAATATATATTTGATGAAGTGCAGTCTTTTCCTGGTCTTAAAAGTTTGGGCATATCATACAGTAACATAACTCATCTTCCAATGGAATCATTCACTTGTTTGGAGGAATTGAAAATAAGTAGCTGTAAGAGGCTGAAGTCAATTCCAGAAGCATTAGGAAAACTGAATTCTCTTATTTCACTGGAAATAACTAAATGCAGTGGAGTGAGAGAATTTGCTGGAGAAATATTAGGCAGGTTGAGTAGATTGAAGGAGTTAAGAGTTGGTTGGTATTCAGAGGAGTTGAATGCAAGTCTAAGTTATTTGAATTCCATCCAACACCTTTTTTCTTCACTCCAAGAATTAAGTATAAGCGAGAGTTCAGCGACATCTCTACCAGATCAACTTCAACACCTTACTTTCCTCAAGTCTTTGGACATTTACAGATTCAATAGATTGAAAGCTTTGCCAGAGTGGTTGGACAATCTATCTTCTTTGGAATTTCTTCGTATTCGCTGGTGTGTTTGTCTGAAGAATCTACCATCAGCAGCAACAATGGAGCGCTTTTCTAAATTAACACGAATAAAAATCTCGGGCTGTCCCCGTCTTGATCTATCCAAGATCTCAGATAGTGATAGAGCTCGTATCATCAAATGAAAAATGTGAGGTTATAGCAGAAGAAGAAAGAAGAAAGAAGAAGAAGTCTGCAATTACAACACACTACTTTTCTTGGCTCGCTTTCTGTTTGTCGGTGTGGGTTATTGCTTTTAACTGGGGACTAATTTAGGGATTCTTTTATAAGCAAATTGTAATAAAAAGGGACTAAATTGGGATTCCTCATTTTGGTGCAGTGGGTTTATAGATATGCTTTGTCTTTTTTTTTTTCTTTCATAATTATAAAAATTAACTCTCATTTTCTATTTTATAATAATTTTAAAAATTTCTGAAAATATTAATTTCTCTCAAATGTAATTATATTTTCCTAATTTTTTTAAAAAATCATTTTCTGAAATACCTTTTTCATCTTTTATATTTTTTAGGAAAATATTTCTCCTAAGAAAGAACTAATAAAATATCATTTTTAAAATTTATCTCTTAAAAAAAATATTAATTTTAAAATATTTAATATTATATTATTTTTTTCATATGTTAATTTTAAACATTATGTTATCCTTTTCTTTTATTATCAATAATCTATTGTTATTATTATCATTATAAATCATCATTGTGATGGGGATCCGTTAATTGGTCCATTAATATTAAAAAAATCAATCCATCGGTTTTGATTTTTTTAAAATGTTAATCTTAAACCTAAATCATTATTGACGGTTAACCATGTATCGGTTAACCATAAAAATGGTTCAGTTTTTCGATTTTTAACCATTAATTTATAAAACATTTAAAATCAAATATAAAATAATCCCTACAAAAATATCTATTTTGCATATAAATCAAACAACACATGACTAATGAATTTTCAAACATGATTAATAATAAAATTTTACTGAGTAAAAACATATAATAATATGAAGTTATAAAATCATAATAAAATATTAAACCTACATCATAGTTTAAATCCAACATGTCCGAACTTATCCAAATATTCAATACATATCAATGTTTTCTTAAAAAACAAAAGAGTTAAATGTCAAACATTATTGTTCAAAAATTGATATTAAACTTGGATCTTGCATAAGAATTGGAAATTCATGGCACCTATAAATATAAATCAAATAAATCAATTTATATTCAAAATAAATCAAACTTCATGAAATTGAATTAAAATATAATCCATGTGATATATTTCTTAAAACTAAATCAAATGTAAAAAAATCAATACTAAATTTCTTTTAAAAAATTAGAATTTATATTCATTGTATTATTATTTTTTACCTGCCAAACTCATCTCATTAATCATCAATGTTGCTCAATTGATGTTCTTCCATAACACAAGACGATTCTAAGATAAAAAAAAATTAATAAAAAGTTAGAAGATAATAAATAAAATATAACTAATCAAATATTAATATGAATAAATAATTTCAATTTCCTCCAAGGCACTATCAATATAAAATTTGTCCTTTGAATGAATAATTTGTAAGAATTTTAAATAACAAAGATCAAAATGGGTGATTTTGATTGTAATGAATTTAGGGTTCTATTGTAAGATTGGAAAAAAATAGATAAAATGGTTGTATGATTATATTGTAAGATTTGAGGAAAATAGATAAAAGGGTCGTGATCTCTATTTTGTTTAGAAAAAAGGACAAATATTATTTAAAACTTTAAAAAAATTAATAAAAATTAATTTAAGTTAAAAAGATGAAACAAGCTCATATATATTCATATTATCCACTATAAATATATATCTATAACATAATATTAATAATATATATATGATTCGATTGGTTAATCGAACCGTATGAACTTTTCTTTAATCAAATCGAAATTAATATCAAAAATCGAAAAAAATAAAAAATAAAAACATCGATTAAGCATTAATTTTGATTTTTTAATCGGTTTCAGTTCGATTTTTGGTTCAGACGGTTTTTTTGGACAGCCCTAGTCACCATCTTGGCAAATAAAAATTAACAAATTTAAAGAATTGAATGAGAAAATTTAATTGAAGGGTAAAATTCATAAAAAATTACAAATTAAATCTTGAATAATATAATATATAAATTATTTTTTAAATTAATATTTTATTATTTTAACCCACTAATAATAAAATAATTTTTAATAAATATAAACTATTAATTTTAATATTTTTATTATATTATTTATAAATAAGTTTAGTATTTCCACTTAATCAAAGATATAATATTATATCATTTTTTCTTTATTTTTATCATCTTAATTAATAAAAATTGATAAGTTTAAGGGTTAAATGATAATTGATTAATAATTTCATAAGTTCATTTTCAGACTCTATTGACAAATACTATTATATTGTAATTATTTTACATTTAAATGTTCTTTTTAAACTCTGATTATGCCATTGATATTAATTATATTTTTATAATATATTTTGATGAAGTGCAGTCTTTTATTTTATTTTATTTTATTATAATTTATAAATAAGTATTATTCTATAATAATATTCATTATTTTTTGATAATAAATTAAAATAAAATTTTCTTATTATAAATTCTTGTTATATTTGATTGAAAAGAAAAATCAAGCAAATAAATTTTAACATATTTTATAATTAATAAAAATATTATTAAGACTTATATTTAAATAAAAATAATTTTATTACTTTCAAAATTATTAAAATTCATTAATGGTAAATAAAATTTTAAATTAACTACAATAATTAACAAAATTAATTAATAAATTATTCTTTAAAGCATTACGTCTTTCATCATGTGAACAAACTAAAGCTATATATAAATTATATATAATATTAATTTTCAATAATAAATTAATTCTTCATACTAATTAAAAATTATTTTATTATTAATTGATCAAAATAATAAAAATATTAATTTAAAAGTATGATCTATAAATTTTACTATTTAAAGTTCAATTTGCTTAACAAAAAACATAACTTTATTAAATTAAAATATTAAAATATTAAAATTGAGCTAGATTAAAAATATTAAAATTTAAATAATAAAAAATTAAATTAATTTTAATATATTTTTACAAGGGATGATAACTATTGCTAATGAAAATAAATAATATAATATAATGATGAATAAGAAGAAAAATTATCAATATAATAATAAATAAATAAGAAGAAAAGTTGGTGTTGATATAATCAAATTGATAATAATAATTACGAATAATATCAAAATAATTATTAACAAAATTAAGTTAATTAATTGTATTATGTTTTATGTTTACTAATTAAATCAATTAATTCAAGTTATAACATCTCAATAATTTTCTAATTAAATCTAAAAAATGCATTTCTTTCGCACTATTTTAATTAATTTTTTAATTACAATATTAAATATCTTATTATAATTTTAACCATTTTTCTTAAGATTCTAAGATCATGATATATAAAAATATAATAAAAAAACAACTAAACTATTAAGAAAAGAAAGAAAAACCAAACCGTCGTAAGATCCCAAAAACTAATTGATAAGATTGAACTTTATAAATCATTAGAAAATAACAATAATAATAACAAGAATTAAATAAATTTCCTAGTGCTTTTACAGAATTACCCTCTTATATCATTAAATAATTATTCAGAGCAATACCTATTATACCCTTTTTAAATTCTACTAATTCATCCTCCATTACTTCATCAACGCCATAAATAAAAATTCAAATTAGAATTTATTGAATTTATAGATTAGTGGGAAGAAGAAATTTTTGCATTATTAGGATTCATCATATAGAATTATAAACTTAATAATAACATAATGGTATGTATTGATTTTTATTAAATGTATTGATTATTATTTACATACTTATAAATAATAATAATTATATATTAATTAATGTAAAATCTTAGATATTTATTAAAAATCGATAGTATAGGCACGAATTTCTGTGGTGGGAAGGAGTAAAGCATGGCATAAGTGAAAAAGGAGGCAGTCACATATAATACGTAAAAGAAGAATTATTAGTGGAAGAGTGACTCAAAAAGGAAAAGGCAGCAACATGGCTTTAAACCAACACCACTGCAACTATTGGTAGCCAAGTCTTCGCATGAACTATCACTGCACTCATCTCTTTGGCTTTTTATATTTTCCTGAACTACTACGTCTCTTCCTCCTCCTCTGCGTAACCCAATTCACCGTTTTCCAAACTTCCTTTTACCTTTTTTTTTTTTCAATCCTTGCAAGCTATCATATGGCTGATATTGTGCTCAGTTTTGTCGTAGAGGAAACTCTTGGCAGGCTTCTTTCATTCATTAGTAATGAAATTAGCCTTGCCTGGAATCTTAAGAGTGACCTTAAACAACTCACCAACTCACTAACTTTGATCCGTGCTGTTCTTCAAGATGCTGAAGAGCGGCAGACCAAAAGTGAGCCTGTTAAGCTTTGGCTCAAGGAGCTTAACCGAGTTGCTTATGATGCTGAAGATTTGTTTGATAAGTTAGCCTATGAGAACCTTCGTCAAAATGTTGAAGCTGAGCCTCAGGTATGCTGCTTTAATCCATTCTCAGAAGTTGGTCGTTCTGCTAAAAATACGTGCTTTCACTTTCAAATGGCCCATAAACTGAAAAATGTAAACGAGTCCTTGTCCAAGATTACGAATGAAGCTATGGGTTTCGGACTTCAGGTCTCATCTAACGGTGACTCTATATCTAGCATTGACTTGGATCGAGTCACAGACTCTGTACTTGATAGTCCAATCGTAGGGAGGGAGGCTGATGTCTCTAGAATTGTGAACCTGCTTGGTTGTACCAGGGAGCAACAACTTCTCACCATTGTTCCCATTGTGGGAATGGGTGGTCTGGGAAAGACATTTGTAGCGAAATTGGTTTGTCAGGAAGTTATGGCTAGGGATCTTTTTCAGGTTAAAATATGGATCTGTGTGTCTCATAATTCTAGTGATCAAAAAATTTTAGGAGAAATGTTGCAATGCCTTTGTCCGAATATTGGAGGGTTGACAAACAAAGATGTCATTGTAAATCAACTTCAAAAAGAACTAGAGAGGAAGACATTTCTTCTTGTTCTTGATGATGTGTGGGCGGATGCATCTAAGTGGTGGGCTGACTTAAAGACTCGTTTGTTAACCATTGTCAAAAGCAATGGAAGTGCAATTCTTCTTACAACTCGCAAAGAGGATGTTGCATCTATTGCGGAAACTTCTCATCAGCATAGGCATAGCTTAGATTGTTTGTCTGATGGTCAATGTTGGTCAATTATCAAAAACAAGGTTGTTGGAAACCAAGGAGCATTCATTCCTGATGACTTGGAGGGTATTGGAAGTGAAATTGCAAAAAAGTGTAAGGGAGTGCCATTAGCTGCAAAAGTTTTAGGAGGGACACTGTCGAGCTTGAAATTGGAAAAAGAAGAATGGTTGTCTATTTCAAACGATAAAGTTCTGAATGCATCGGATAATAGGGACAACGTGGAGGCAATCTTAAAATTGAGCTTTGATCACTTGCCCTCATATTTGAAACAATGTTTTGCTTATTGTTCAATGTTTTCAAAAGATTTTCTAATTGAAAAGGAAGAATTGATTCAACTCTGGATGGCTGAAGGATTTGTTGAGCCATGTAATGGAGATGTGGGTGGCAAGTACTTCAATGCTCTAGTTTGTAATTCCTTCTTCCAAGATGTGGAAAGGGATGAATATGAGAATATTGTAAGTTGCAAGATGCATGATCTTGTGCATGATCTTGCAATATCTCTTTCACAATCTGAAGTATTGACTTTCGAGAACTGTTCAGCAGATGCTGATTTGTCATGCATTCGACGTGTTAATCTAGACTGTCAATATGCATTGAATTCAATGGCAGTCTATGGCAGTAGGCTGCGTACTGTATATTTAGCTAAGAAGATTGATTTTGATGAAACATGGAAATTGAAAAGGTTGCGGACTCTAAAATTGAGTGGTGCTCCAATTAAGAAGCTGCCGTCTCATATTGGTGAGTGGAAAAGGTTGCAATATATTGATGTCTCCAAGACTGAAATTGAAGCTTTGCCTAAATCTGTTACCAAGCTCTACAGTCTGCAAACACTGAAATTCCTCAAGTGCTGGAAGCTTGGGGAGCTTCCTAAAGGAAGAATAAAATATTTGGTGAACTTGAAGCATATCGAATTCTCCAAGGATGAGCAGGTGCCAAGTGGGTTGGGAAGGTTAAGTAATCTTGAAAGGTTGCCGTTATTTGTAGTGGGAAGTGACAGAGGAGGTAGCATTAAGGAACTAAATTGCTTGAATGAACTAAGGGGGGAGTTGGTGATAAAGAATCTTGAGAAGGTGAGAGGTAAGGAAGAAGCCGAAAAAGCAAATCTAAAGGCCAAAAAGAAAATAACAGCCTTGAAGTTTTACTGGAGTTGGCAAGAAGAGGAGGAAGGTTTGAATGATGAACAAGTGTTGGAAGGCCTTGAGCCTCACCCAAACATAAAGAGAGTAGAGATAGATGGTTATTTGGGCGAGAAATTTCCAGAGTGGGTATTGAAGATGAAAGTTGGGAGTGATGGTGATTGCTTCACATTACTGAATAATTTGGTGGAGTTGAAACTGTATGGCTGCTGGTACTGTGAACAAGTCCCAAGCCTAGGGAATCTTCCAAGTCTTAAATATCTGGAAATGAAAGGTCTGATGAAAGTGAGAAGCATAGGGAATGAGTTGTATGATATTGAAAGTGGTGGAAGGAGGCTGTTCCCATCATTGAAGTGTTTTACTTTATTTGGTTTCAGTAGCTTAGTTGAATGGAAGGCGCCACAGGTAGATGCGAGGGTTGAAGCTGTATTTCCTTGCCTTGAAGAGTTAAGTATTGGGGATTGTGAGGCTTTGACAAATATTCCAATGAGCCATCTCTCTTCGCTGGTAAAACTTGATATTAACCGCTGCATAATGTTGGAATATATATTTGATGAAGTGCAGTCATTTCGAGGTCTTAAAAGTTTGGGCATAAGAGAAAGTAGAATAACCCATCTTCCAAATGCATTGGGATCATTCACTTCTTTGGAGGAACTGAGTATAAGCTACTGTGACGGCCTGGAGTCTATTCCCAAGGCATTAGGAAAACTGAATTCTCTGGTTTCATTGCAAATAACGGTATGTATTGAACTGAGAGAATTTTCCAGGGAAATTTTAGCCAGTTTGAGTGGATTGAAGAGGCTAAGTGTTGGTTGGTTTTCAAAGGAGTTGAATGCAAATCTATCTTATTTAAATTCCATCCAAAACCTTTCCTCTTCGCTCCAAGAATTAACTATATACGGGTGTACCACCACATCTCTGCCAGATCAACTTCGACACTTCTCTTCCCTCAAGTCTTTGGAGATTAATCGATTCTATGAATTGGAATCTATGCCAGAGTGGTTGGGCAATTTGTCTTCTCTGGAATCTCTTAGTATTATTTGGTGTGATAGTCTCAAGAATCTACCCTCAGCAGCAGCAATGAAGTGCCTTTCTAAGTTAGCACTTGTAAAGATCCAGAATTGTCCCAAACTTGGGGAGAATAGTTCTGAGCTGTACAAGATCTCGCATGTTACTAGAGTTGATATCCATTAATAACAATGTGAGGTAAAATGATGAAATCTTCTAATATGTATCAAATTAAATTTCATTTTACTCAATTTATGTTCCAAAATGAAGAAGAAAGTAGAAACCTTGGTTCCTGGAGATTCCAAGCATTTATAGGAGCAAACAGACCACTGCCCTCCAAGATTCTTGGGGTTAGCTCCTGAATGTGAGGAATGAGGCTTTGAAATAGAACTTCTCTCTCTTAGACATTAGACCAATGATTATCAAGCAACAATCACAGGTATCATAAACGACTTTTCTCAGCATGAACCAGAAAATCATTTCTGATGCACAATTGGCATGGGTCAAAATTAGAATCCTGAAACACCATGGTCAAAAACAAGCTTCACCGAAGCTACAGGTCCTTTTATCAGCTTAGGCACGCAGCACAGACAAAACAACCAGCATGTTAAACATGTCTCGTCACAAATGAAATCAACCTTGCTTGGAGTCACAAGAAAGACCTCACAGAGCTGCAAAACTAACCAACCATGATCCTCGCTGTGCTTCAAGATGCTGAGGAGCAGCAGACCAAAAAGGACTCTCTGTTAGGTTCTGGCTTAAGAAGCTCAAACAAGTTGCTTATGATGTTGAGGATCTGTTTCATAAGTTAGGCTGTGACAATCTGTCTTGCATTCGGCATGTTAGTCAAGATGGTCAACATGCATTGAATTCAACAGCAGTCTATGTGAGGAAGTTGCATTCTGTATTGTTATCAGAGCTTAAACCCTAAACCTTGGAATCCCAGCTTTCCCTAAATCCATCCATCATCACCAAGCCCTACAGTTTGCAAACATAGAAATCCCATTGGTGCTTGAAGCTTAAGGAGCTTCCAACAGAGAGAATCAAATATTTGCTTTAAACTTGTGAAATATCTTTATAATGTAATTTTAAATATATAATTTAATAAATTTATAATCATATAAATATATAAAATATTTGTGATTTAATTATTGATAGAAAATCATAAATACTTAACAAAATGTAATACATTTTCTATGATATTGCATCAATATCAAAAGCATTATTAACTAAACCCTAAATCACTAAACTTTAAAATCTAAGTTAATTTTTTTTTTACTAATTAAATTAATAAATCCAAGTTATAACATCTCAATAATTTTCTAATTAAATCAAACAATACAGTTCTTCATCACTGTTTAATTAATTTTCAATTACAATATTAAATATCTTATTACAATTTTAACCATTTTTCTTAATATTCTAAGATCATAATAATATATAAGAAAATAATGAAAAAAATAACTAAATTATGTTAAAAACGAAAAATCAAACCATCCCACAAACTAATTAATAAGATTGAACTTTATAAATCATTATAAAATAACAAAAACAATAACAAGAATTAAATAAATTTCAACATCATCATCCCATTAAAACACAAAAAGAAAAAACGCTCCAAATGCAAGAAAATCTTTTGAAATTGCATTTTTCTTCTGCATTTTTTAACTTAAAAAATATACAATATATATATATATATATATATATATATATATATATATGATTTATTTTCTTTTGAAGCTAATAATAATAAATGAAAAAACAGAGGAAATTTTAATTTATTTGAGGCGATTGTCCGCCCAGTCTCTCCATCCGTCCGTGGCTAATGGGTGTACCTATAACAACGAGTGATAACGGTGCAAGCTCGCTTATATGGGTTAACTTTGCCTCTCGACTTATTTTGGCAAGAATAGTAAGAACTTCCACGTTTGTTGCATGGCGTTACGTTAGCCTTCAATACATCATAGCTAAGGTACCTCTTGCCGGCGGCCAAGATTCTACGACTTGTCTCCGTATCCATCATCGTCTCCTCCTCTTCGTTTTCATCACCGACTGTGAGGTTACCAGCTTCGCATGTTGCGTGCTTTGCCAACATGGCTATGGCCACAAGAAGGAGCAGTAACCAAAATCTGAAAGCCATTTTTCTTCGATTGTAAGGGAACAAAGAAACCTTAGAGAAATATATAAAAATACGTATGTACATTCACATATATATATACTGTATTTGTGGGTTTGATTGATCTCTCTGCATTGGGTTTTTCAAGGAAAAATGAGTGATGCTGCATTTTTTGCGGTTTGCTCCCGTTCTTTCCCTTGAGAACAGTTCTTTAATGGTTATGAATTCCTACAACTAAGGAAAGAGTAAATGCAGAAAAAGGGTAATTTAGTAAATCATAATAAAATTATATATATATTTTTTATATTAACTGAATTAATCATATTTATATATCAATTTAACGTAATCACAAAATATTAATGGTACGAATTAAATAATTACTATTAAAATATTTTTGAACAAATAAGATTGAATACCATGAAATTGAATTTGATAGTTAAAAAAGAATCCATTATTTTACCTCAAGGATTTCAACATTCACCTCGGCAATGTGTGAGATCTTGTACCACTCAGAGCCACTTACCATGGCGCAACTTCTCCCAAGATGGAGGCAAAATGAAATATGTAGTCTTGTTAATTTTGAAAGGCTCTTCATTGTTGTTGCCGATGGTAGATTCTTTAGACGACCACAACGTAGAATGACTAGAGATTCGAGGGAATATAGATTGTCCAACCACTCTGGCAAAGCTTCAAGTTCATCAAAGAACTTGATCTCCAAAAACTTGAGGGAAGTCAGATGCTGAAGTTGATCCGGAAGAGATTTTACTCTACCGCTGCATATGGTTAATTCTTGGAGGGAAGAAGAAAGCTGCTGTATTGAATTCAAATAAGATAAATCTGCATTTAACTCCTCCGCAAATCTGCCCACTTTTAATACCTTCAACTGAGTCAGGCTGCCTAAAATTTCCTCAGGAAATTCTCTAACTCTTTCACAATCATAGATCTCCAATAAGGTAAGAGAAGTCAATTTTCCTAATCCTTTTGGTATGGCCATCAGGCTTTTACATTCTGTTATTAGCAATGTCTCCAATGGTAAACACTGCACTTCATCACCTATATATTCCAACTCCTCACACTTCCAGATCTCAAGTTTTACGACTGGAGAAAGATGGCCCAACGGAATTTTTGTCAAAACCCCACAATTCAAAATGTTTAACACTTCCAGGCAAGGAAATACAGCAGAGATGCTGTCATCTATTTGAGGAGGTGCTATCCAGTCCACTAAACTATGTAATCCAACTAAATGGAAAAGCTTTAATGATGGGAACAACCTCCTTCCACCACTTCCACTAGCATAGAACTCATCCCCTATACTTTTCACTTTGTCCATGTTAAATATTCGGAGATATTTAAGACTTGGAAGGTTTCATAGGCTTGGGAGTTGTTCACAGCATCTGCAATCAAGTAGTATGAGCTCCACCAAGTTATTCAGTAACGTGAAAGAGTTACCGTCACTTGGAACTTTCATCTTCAATACCCACTCTGGAAACTTTTCACCCATATAATTTTCGATCTCTATTCTCTCAATGTTTGCATGAGATTGAAGCCCTTCCAACACTTCTAGACTGTTATTCTCTCCTTCTTCTTCTTCTTCTTCTTCGTCTCTTCCAATGCTGCAAAAGGCAGGGTCACTCCATCCCAACTTCAAAGATGTTATTTGTTTTTCGCCTTCAGATTTGCTCTTTTGGCTCCTTCCTTATCTCTCACCTTCTCAAGATTTTCTATCTCCAACTCCCCTCTTAGTTCATTCAAGCTTTCAAGTTCATCAATGCTATTTCCTCCATCACTTCCCACAACAAAGAACGATAACGTTTCAAGACTAATTAGCCTTCCCAACCCACTTGGCATATGCTGGTCAAGAGAAAATTCAAGATGCTTCAAGTTGACTAAATATTTGATGTTCTCTTTTGGAAGCTCCGTAAGAAGCCAGCAGCCAACAAATTTAAGTGTCTGTAGACTGTAAAGTTTGGTGATGGAGTCCGGTAAAGCATCAACTGCAGTCTCTGAGACATCAATATATCTCAACTTGTCCACTCACCAATTTGAGATGGCAAATTCATGATTGGAGCACCTCTCCGCTTTCAGAGTCTGTAAATTTTTTAACTTCCATGACTCATCAAAATCAATATCCTTTAATAAAAATCAAGTACGCAACTTCCTGGCACAGATTGCCATTGAATCCACTGCATATTGACCATCTATATTAACAAGTCGAATTCAAGGGAAATCAATTTCCGACGAATTGTTGTTGAAAGTTAACACTTCAGATTTAGAAATGGATATTGCAAGATCATGCACAAGATCATGCATCTTGCGACTAAAAATATTCTCATATCCATCCCTTTCCAAATCTCGAAAGAAGGAATTACAGACTAAAACATTAAAGCACTTGTCACCCTCATCTTGAGTACATGGGTCAAGAAGACCTTCAGCCATCCAAAGTTGAATCAAGTCTTGTTTTTCAATTGAAAAATCTTTTGGGAATATTGAACAATAGGCAAAACATGATTTCAGACATGAAAGCAAGTGATCAAAACTCAATTTTATTATTCCTTCCATGTTGTCTCTTTTATCTGATGCATTCAAAACTTTACTAATTAAAATAGACAACCATTTTTCCTTGTTCAATTTCAACCCCGACAATGTCACTCCTAAAACTTTTGCAGCTAATGGCACTGCCTTGCATTTTTTGGCAATCTCATGCCCAATGGTCTCTAACTCAGCTGGAAAGGATGTCCCTCCATATCCATGCACTCTATTCTTGATAATTGACCAGCATTCATTATCCGACAAACCATTCAACTTATGCCTATGTTGGGGAGAAGTTTGCACGATAGATGCAACCTCCTCATTACGAGTTGTAAGAAGAATTGCACTACCACTGTTTTTGGCAATAGTTGACAAACGAAGGTTCAAGTCATCCCACCACTTAGATGCATCCTCCCACACATCATCAAGAACAAGAAGGAATTTCTTCCTCTTTAGCTTTGTTATATTGTGTCTTGAATGTAATTGTTGAGCCAAAGCCTGACAGGCTCTCTTGTAGTCTGCTGCCTCTCCGCATCTCAAAGCACTGAAGTGATCATCTTCAGCGATTCTTGCAGCTCATCAAGGTCGTTGTTGAGATTCCAAGCAAGGGTGATTTCATTTGTGATGAGGGAAGCATCCCTTTCCAAAGTTTGGTCCACCACAAAACTCAGCACAATCTCAGCCATAGCAAAGATCAAAGAACGGGCTTCAAGAAAGTTTTAGAACCCGGAAGAGAATTATAGCCAAATTAGATGCAAATCTTTGTATGGTAGAAGAAAGGGATTGGTGGGTGAGATTTATATAGGAATATATGGGTCAAATACTTTGCTTATATGGCAACCTTACTCGGAAGTTTCTTAATTTCTTTTAATAATTATAAATATGATATCATGTGATCTTTTGCACGCGCGAAGCCACGCTTTCTCGGGCAAGATGGAAAGTTGGAGAGTATAAAAATAGTACATGTTAATATTTATTATAATTAAAAAATGATAATTTTAGATATAATCTACAAAAAAAAAGATATAAGTATGATATCAAATAAGTTGGTTAATGTTAAATATAATAGAGTTGGTTTGAATCAACTTATATTATTATTATTAAAGAAAATTATATGATAAAGTAGGAGTTCAGGTTTTGCTCGAACAAAATGAAAGCTTCAAAGTAACAACATATTTGTTTCATGTTCTTGTGTTGTTGATTAAATGAAAATAAGAAATTGTTTTCTTCTCTTGTTGATTAGCTGTGAAGGGTATTCATCATTTGCTGGAACAAGGCTTCACTTTGCCGACATGTCTGGTTCTTCTTCTTCTTCTTCTTCTGCCTGTTATATTAGAAATACAAATAGAAGCATTTCGATTTTCAGAATATAATCCATTTTGGGAAATAAGACTGAATACCATGAAACTGAATTTGATAGTTGAAAAAGAATCCATCATTTTACCTCAACGATTTCAACCTCAGGAATGTGTGAGATCTTGTACCACTCAGAGCCACTTATCTTGGCGCAACTTCTCCCAAGATGGAGACAAAAATAAATAGCTAGTCGTGTTAATTTTGAAAGGCTCTTCATTGTTGTTGCTGATGGTAGATTCTTCAGACGATCACAATGTGTAATGAGTAGAGATTCAAGGGAAGATACATTGCTCAACCACTCTGGCAAAACTTCAAGTTTATCAAAATGTCTGATCTCTAAAGACTTGAGGGAAGTTAGATGTTGAAGCTGGTCTGGTAGAGACTTGACTCCACTGTTGCATATGCTTAAATTTTGGAGCGAAGAACACAGCTGATGTATTGATTTCAAATAAGATAAATCTGCATTTAACTCCTCTGCAAATCCGCCCACATATAAATTCTTCAAACCTATCAGGCTGCCTAAAATTTCCCCAGGAAATTCTCTCACTCTTTCACAATCACAGATATTCAATGAGGTAAGAGAAGTCAATTTTCCTAATGCTTTTGGTATGGCCATCAGGCTTTTACATTCTATTATTTCCAATGTCTCCAATGATAAACACTGCACTTCATCACTTATATATTCTAAACCCTGACAGCACCAGATCTGAAGGTTTACGAGTGAAGAAAGCTGCCTCATCTGAATTTTTGTCAAAACCTCACAATTCGAAATTGTTAACACTTCCAGACAAGGAAATACAGCAGAAATGCTGTCATCTATTTGTGAGGGAGCCCTCCATTCAACTAAGCTACGCAACCAATATAATTCAAAATGCTTTAATGATGGGAACAACCTCCTTCCACCACTTCCACTATCATAGAACTCATCCCCAATACTTTTCACGTTGTCCATGTTACTTATGTAGAGATATTGAAGACTTGCAAGATTCCCTAGGCTTGGGAGTTGTTCACAGCATCTGCAAGCAACTAGTCTGAGCACCACCAAGTTATTCAGTAACGTGAAAGAGTTCCCGTCACTTGGAACTTTCATCTTCAATACCCACTCTGGAAATTTTTCGCCCATATAATTATCTATCTCTATTCTCTCAATGTTCGGGTGAGGTTGAAGCCCTTCCAACACTTCAAAACTTTTATTCTTTTCTTCTTCTTCCTCATCTTCCCTCCAAAATCCAAGGTTACGCCATCCCAACTTCAGGGATGTTATTTTGTTTTTCGCATTCAGATTTGCTCTTTCGGCTTCTTCCTTATCTCTCACCTTCTTAAGACTCCTTATCTCCAAGCACCCTCGTAGTTCATTTAAGCATTCCAGTTCATCAATGCTATTTCCACCATCACTTCCCACAACAAAGAACGACAACGTTTCAAGACTACTTAGCCTTCCCAACTCTCTTGGCATATGCTCCTCTTCAGAAAACTCAAGATCCTTCAAGTTGACTAAATATTTGATGTTCTCGCTCGGAAGCTCACTAATACGCCGGCAGTCAACAAATTTCAGGGTTTGCAGATTGTAAAGTTTGGCGATGGAGTCCGGTAAAGCATCAACTTCAGTCTCTGAGACATCAATATATCGCAAGCTTTTCCATCCACCAATTTGAGATGGCAACTTCTTGATCGGAGCACCTCTCAGCTTCAGAGTCCGCAAATTTTTCAACTTCCATGACTCATCAAAAACAATATCATTTAATAAAAATAAGGTACGCAGCTTCCTGGCACAGATTGCCATTGAATCCACTGCATATTGACCATCTACATTAACACGTCGAATGCAAGACAAATCAACTTCCGACGAACTGTTGTCAAAAGTTAACACTTCAGATTTTGAAATGGATATTGCAAGATCATGCACAAGATCATGCATCTTGCAACTTACAATAATATTCTCATAGTCATCCCTTTCCAAATCTTGGAAGAAGGAATTACAAACTAAAGCATTAAAGCACTTGTTACCCTCATCTTGAGTACATGGGTTAAGAAGACCTTCAGCCATCCAAAGTTGAATCAAGTCTTGTTTTTCAATTGAAAAATCTTTTGGGAATATTGAACAATAAGCAAAACATGGTTTCAGACATGAAGGCAAGTGATCAAAACTCAATTTTAATATTCCTTCCATGTTGTGTTTTTTATGTGATGCATTCAAAACTTTACTATTTAAAATAGACAACCATTTTTCCTTGTTCAATTTCAACCCCGACAATGTCCCTCCTAAAACTTTTGCAGCTAATGGCACTCCCTTGCATTTTTTGGCAATCTCATGCCCAATAGTCTCCAACTCAGAAGGAATGGAAGTTCCTCCATATCCATGCACTCTATTCTTGATAATTGACCAACACTCATCATCCGACAAGCCACTCAACTTATGCCTATGTTGGGGAGAAGTTTGCACGATAGATGCAACCTCCTCATTACGAGTTGTAAGAAGAATTGCACTACCGCTGTTTTTGGCAATAGTTGACAAACGAAGGTTGAAATCATCCCACCACTCAGATGCATCCTCCCACACATCATCAAGAACAAGAAGGAACTTCTTCCTCTTTAGCTTTTCTTGAAGCTGGCTAACGATTGCATCCTTGTTGGTCAACCTTTCCATCTTTGGACATAGATATTGCAATATCTCACCTAAAACTTTTTGATCGCTGGAATTATCAGACACACAAATCCATATTTTATCATCAAATAGTTTCCTGGTGAGAACTTCTTGACATACTAATTTAGCTACAAATGTCTTCCCGAGACCACCCATTCCCACAACAGGAATGGTGGTAAGAAATTGTTGCTCACTAGAGCAACTGAGCAGTTCCACAATTCTAGAGACATCAGCATCCCTCCCCACTACTGCACTATCAAGTACCGAGTCTGTCACTCGGTACAGATCAATGCTAGAGATTGGTTTTTCGTTAGATGAGTGGTGAAGTCCAAAATCCCTAGCTTCATTGAGAATCTTTGACAAGGACCCGGTTACACTTTTCAGTTTATGGGCGAGTTTGACATGAAAATAAGTACTTCTAGCATGATGAGTGACTTTGGAGAATGGATTAAAGTGGTGTACCTTAAGCTCAGTTTCGACCTTTAGACGAAGCTGTTCATAGGCCAACTTGTCAAGCAAATCCTCAGCATCATAGGCAACTTGTTTAAGTTTGTTGAGCCAAAGCCTGACAGGCTCCCTTGTAGTCTGCTGCCTCTCCGCATCTCGAAGCACTGAACTGATCATCTTTAGCGATTCTTTCAGCTCATCAAGGTCCTTGCTGAGATTCCAAGCAAGGGTGATTTCATTTGTGATGAGGGAAGCAACCCTTTCCAAAGTTTGTTCCACCACAAAACTCAGCACAATCTCAGCCATGGCAAAGATTAAAGAACCGGCTATAAGAAAGTTTTACAACCCAGAAGAGAATTCTAGCCAACTTTGACGGAAATCTCTGTGTGATGGAAGAAAGGATTTGGTGGGTGAGATATTTAATAAACCAAGTTGACAAACTGGCAATATAGAATAAAAATATATATATATATGTTTTCACATGGAATAATTTATATTATATTATTTTTAATGAAATATAATATATTTTTATTCGTGGAAAAATATTTTTTAATTAATTATGAGATTGGGTATTAATCATTAAATTGATGGAATGAGGGTACTTTCGTGAATTTGATGGAGATTCAATGACAGAAGGGTCCACGTCATCTACTAATACATTATATTATATGTGAAGGTGCAGTTGCCACCTTTACTCCACGCACAATCCTGTCCCTACTTAATCATACAGTCCACATGTACACTCCACGTTAATTTGCATAAACGACATCGTTTCAAGCTGGGAGCAAACTTCTTCATAAAAGCAAGGTGGCATGTGAACGGTCATCCCTCGTAATAAAATACGATGTTTGTGTTGACTCCATGACTTTGATAAAATTATGCGTTTTGATACGCATTTACCATATAACATATCATTTCATTTCATTTATATTAAATATATATATTATATATATTGATTTTTTTTTGATAAATTTCAAAAATAAATTTATTTTATTATGCCATGAAATATCAAAAATAGATTTTATTTTTCTAATATTAAGCTGAGAATTGAATAACTTCTGTAGGATTTAAAATTAATTTGTTAACATTTTAATGAATAAATGTAATTAAATTTTTTGGTGTGTGTTGTGTTGTTGATTAAGTGAAATTGACATAATTCATGTTGAAGGTCATTTTGGTCTACCATATCTTGATATTGATTTTTGTTATTGATTTATATTATTGTTTTAAGCATGAATTATTTGGAGTCAATTTCATTCGTTTGAAGGCTCGTAAATTGACACGATGAACTTCATTAATTCTTACTATGTTTCCAGCACAATGTGCCTTACCAAGTTGAACTTGAGCTACAAACGCACATTTTATGAGCATTTGGTTTTCTTCTGCTAGAAGTGCTGTGTAAGAGATTGATAAAATTTGCAGAAATTGCAGATACGAGAAGTGGGTAGTGTAGTACATTAATGGAAGGAGGTTTATGAGTGAAGGGTATTAATGATTTGCTGGAACAAGGCTTCAGTTTCCCAACATGTCTGGTTTCTCCTCAATAGAAAAGAGTCTCTCTGGATTGCCTGGATATAACTTGATCGTGTTTCTTGTCAAAATCACAAGCCTCCTCCTCCTTCTTCTTGTTCTTCTTCTTCTTCTTGCTGTTATGTTAAAAATACAAATAAAAGCATTTCAATTTCAGAAAATAATCCATTTTGGGAAATAAGTTGAATACCATCAAATGGGATTTGATAGTTGAAAAGAATCCATCATTTTACCTCATGTTCTGGAAGGAATTCAACATTGGGAATGTGAGAGATCTTGTACCATTCAGAGCCACTTCTCCTGGCGCAACTTCTCCCAAGATGGGAACAATAATGAATACATAGTAGTCTTAATTTTGAAAGGCTCTTTATTGTTGTTGCTGATGGTAGATTTTTCAGACGATCACAGTTTCCAATGGTTAGAGATTGGAGGGAAGATAGATTACCCAACCATTCTGGCAAAGCTTCCAGTTCATCAAAAAGTGTAATCTCCAAAGACTTGAGGGAAGTCAGATGTTGAAGCTCATCTGGCAGAGACTTGACTGCACTGTTCCATATAGTTAATTCCTGGAGGGAAGAAGAAAGCTGCTGTATTGAATTCAAATAAGATAAACTTGCATTCAACTCCTCTGCATATCCGCCCACATGTAGCATCTTCAATCGAGTCAGGCTGCCTAAAATTTCCCCAGGAAACTCTTTCACTCCTTCACAATCATAGATCTCCAATGTGGTAAGAGAACTCAACTTTCCTAATGAGTTTGGGATGGACGTCAGGCTTTTACATCTCTCTATTTTCAATGTCTTCAATAGTAAACAATGCACTTCATCACCTGTATATTCCAACTCCTCACAGTAATACGTTGGAATTTTTGTCAAAACCCCACAATTACAAATTTCTAACTCTTCCAGGCAGGGAAATACGGCAGAAATGCTGTCCTCCATTTGTTGGGGCGCCCTCCATTCAACTAAACTATGTAAGTCGACTAATTCAAAATGCTTTAATGATGGGAACGACCTCCTTCCACCACTTCCACTATCATAGAACTCATCCCCTATACTTTTCACTTTCTCCATGCCAATTAATCCGAGATATTTAAGACTTGGAAGATGCCCTAGGCACGGGACTTGTTCACAGCTTCTGCAACCATATAGTCTGAGCTCCACCAAATTATTCATCTTCAATACCCATTCTGGAAAATTTTTACCCATATAATTTAATATCTCTATTCTCTCAATGTCTGGGTGAGGTTGAAGCCCTTCCAACACCTCCAGACTGTTATTCTCCTGTTCTTCTTCATCGGGCACACTCCATTCCAACATCAGGGATGTTATTTTCTTTTTTGCCTTCAGATTTGCTCTTTTGGCTTCTTCCTTATCTCTCACCTTCTCAAGATTATTGATCACCAAGTTCCCTCTTAGTTCATTCAAGCATTTCAGTTCATCAATGCTATTTCCACTATCACTTCCCACAACAAAGAACGACAACGTTTCAAGACTAGTTAGCCTTCCCAACCCACTTGGCATATGCTCCGCATCAGAAAACTCAAGATTCTTCAAGTTGACTAAATATTTGATGTTCTTTCTAGGAAGCTCCTTAAGATGCCAGCAGTCAACATATTTCAGTGTTTGTAGACTGTAAAGTTTGGTGATGGAGTCCGGTAAAGCATCAACTTCAGTCTTTGAGACATCAATATATCTCAAGCTTTTCCACCCACCAATTTGAGATGGCAACTTCTTGATCGGAGCTCCTCTCAACTTCAGAGTCCGCAAGTTTTTCAACTCCCATGACTTATCAAAAACGTTAACATTTAACAAAAATACAGTACGCAGCTTCCTGGCACAGATTGCCATTGAATCCACTGCATATTGACCATCTACATTAACATGTCGAATGCAAGACAAATCAACTTTCGACAAATTATTGTCGAAAGTTAACACTTCAGATTTCGAAATGGATATTGCAAGATCATGTACAAGATCATGTATCTTGCAACTTTCAATATTCTGATATATATCCCTATCGAAATCTTGGAAGAAGGAGTTGCAAACTAAAGCATTAAAGCAGTTCTCGCCCTCATCTTGAGTACATGGGTCAAGAAGACCTTCAGCCATCCAAAGTTGAATCAAGTCTTGTTTTTCAATAGAAAAATCTTTTGGGAATATTGAACAATAGGCAAAACATGATTTCAGACATGAAGACAAGTGATCAAAACTCAATTTTAATATTCCCTCCATATTGTCTTTTTTATGTGATGCATTCAAAACTTTACTATATAAAATAGACGACCATTTTTCCTTGTTCAATTTCAAACCCGACAATGTCCCTCCTAAAACTTTTGCAGCTAATGGCACTCCCTTGCATTTTTTGGCAATCTCATACCCAATAGTCTCCAACTCAGCAGAAATGGAAGTTCCTCCATATCCATGCACTCTATTCTTGATAATTGACCAACATTCATCGTCAGACAAACCATTCAACTTATGCCTATGCTGAGGAGAAGTCTCCACAACGGATGCAACTTCCTCGTTACGAGTTGTAAGAAGAATTGCACTACCACTGTTTTTGGCAATAGTTGACAAACGAAGGTTCAAGTCATCCCACCACTCAGATGCATCGTTCCACACATCATCAAGAACAAGAAGGAATTTCTTCCCCTTTAGCTTTTCTTGAAGCTGTCTAACGATTGCATCCTTATTGGTCAACCTTTCCATCTCTGGACATAGATATTGCAATATGTCACCTAAAACTTTTTGATCGGTAGAATGATCAGACACGCAAATCCATATTTTATCATCAAATAGTTTCCTGGTGAGAACTTCTTGACATACTAATTTAGCTACAAATGTCTTCCCGAGACCACCCATTCCCACAACAGGAATGGTGGTAAGAAATTGTTGCTCACTGGAGCAACTGAGCAGTTTCACAAGTCTAGAGATATCAGAATCCCTCCCTACTACTGCACTATCAACTATCGAGTCTGTTACTCGGTACAGATCAATGCTAGAGATTGGTGTAGCATCAGGCAAGTGTTGAAGGCCAAAATCCCTAGCTTCTTCCTTAATCTTTGACAAGGACTCGTTTACATTTTTCACTTTATGGGCCAGTATGATATGAAATAAAGTACTACTACCATAACAAGTGACTTTGGGAAATGGATTAAAGTGGTGTACCTTAAGCTCAGTTTCGACCTTTAGATGAAGCTGTTCATAGACCAACTTGTCGAACAAATCCTCAGTATCATAGGCAACTTGTTTAAGTTTGTTGAGCCAAAGCTTGACGGCCTCCCTTGTAGTCTGCTGCCTCTCCGCATCTCGAAGCACTGCACGGATCATCTTGAGGGAGTCTTTCAGATCTGCAAGGTCCTTGTTGAGATTCCAAGCAAGGGTGATTTCATTTGAGATGAGGGAAGCAACCCTTTCCAAACTTTGATCCACCACAAAACTGAGCAGAATCTCAGTCATTGCAAAGATTAAAGAAACGACTTGAAGAAAGTTTTACAAGTAGCTACAACCCAGAAAAGAATTATAGCCAAATTTGAAGGAAATCTTGGTGTGGTAGAAGAAAGGATTTGGTGGGTGAGATTTATAGTAAACCAAGTTTAGAAACTTGCAATATAAAATGAAAACACAAAATTGTTTTCACATGTAATAATTGATATTATATATGGGTCAAATACTCTGCCTAGATGTATATAAATTGTTTTCTGGAATAGTTATATACACAAATATGGAGTCAACTTCAACATGTTCAGAGCATCAGTTGGGTAGGGAGATGTCCAAAGTTGGACACTTTCCAAAACCTATACACTTGTGTTTATAAAATGTTTTCCAATAGCTTCTACATTTGTCCCATCACACTTTAGCATGTAATGCTTGATACTAAAATGATATATACGATAATATGTCAACTTTGGCATGTGCAAAGCCACACTCTCTCCCGTGAGATCGGAAGTCTGGAGACTACAACAAACATATATATGTTAATATTTATTAGCAATTTGTGAGCTGTGTGTGAATATTGAAATTTATTTAGTTAATTTATTCATTATTCATTTTACATTAATACTCGGTCCGAATAATTGGCTTTAACTTATAAATGATATAGAAAAATTTCATATCACAAATTCTTTTTTTTTAATGATTTCGAATAATAGAGTATTTTATTTTTTTAGTAAACTGATTAACATGTTATGAAATAAAAATAAAGATATAATAGGAATAATATATTTAAATTTAAAAAGTGTATGAATTTAATACAGTAATATTAAAATATAAATATTTAAAATTATATTTATTTTTAAATATTATAAATTAGTCATATTATATTATATTGTATTATTTATGTTATATTTGTATCCAAACTTATTGATTGATTAACTATCTTTATTCATTTTTTTTAAGATGAATATATCGTGTTTAGCTTTTACATTTTATGTTTTTTTTTAAAAATAAAAATAAAAAATTACATTTAAATTTTGTTATTTTGAATACAAGTTAATAATTAATTTATAAATTATTTAATATTTAATTTTGTAAAAATTTATTTAAATTTATCTAATAAAATTAAAATTAAATAATATTTAACTCATTTTAAATTTATAAGTTAATTTTAGATGTATTAAATTTTTAGTGATTAATTGAAAATAATATTTTATGAAATATGATTAATTTTATTTTACAAATTTTTCGTATTTATAAAATAATTAATAATTTATATTTATTAAACTCCTTAAAATCGGAGAAAGTTAAACTTGAACTTACGTGGCCTTTCTTCGTCACCCTTGACACACAGGGAAAAGGAAAACTAGAAACCCTAATCCCTGGGGAGCAGACGAAAGTCTGCACACGATTTCTGCCTTAAATCTTTACTTCACTTTCCATTGAAATCCTACAGAAAAAGCAAAGTTAACAACACTCACGTAACTGTACCTTTCCGTATTCTATTGTTATGGATATTTGGAATGATTCCCCGGCAGATGCCCCAGTCCCGCTTTATCAAGCCCTAACTCCCCTTCCCCTTCCAACTTCCGTCGCAATTCCCGATCAATCTCCACCTTCTGATAATGATATCAATTCCTATTCTGTTTTTAGGAACGAGATTTCTCTCTCAACTGCCACTTGCTCTAATTTAGATTCTGCCGCTCCGGATTTTTTCTCTCTTAATGTTGACGAAACCGAGCCGAAGACACCTAAGTTAGCTGCTGCAGTGGTGACGCAGAGTGTTTCTGAGACGAAATTAGAGGGTAGTTGGTTTAGAGGGAATAGTAAGTTTAGAAGTCCAATGCTGCAATTACATAAAGGTGACATGAATTTTTTCCTTTTGTTTTAATATATTAGGTTTGGTTGATTGAATGGGGAATGTCTTTAATTCTTACGGATTGATTGATTTTTTTTTTTGTTTCTATAAGGTTTAATTTTTGAGATTGCGTGAATAGGGATAGAAAGTAGTTTAAACGATTAGTGCAATGAAAAATATTATGTTTACATTCATCTAAGAAACATTGAATATTTTGTAATTAACTTTATCCATGGGAGAAGTTTTGTTATGTTATTGCTTTTAGTTTTTTTTTTTTTTTGGATTTAGGTTCAGGTCCTTCTGAAATTCTTCTGTCTGACATGTTCCGATGACTGTTAAACATTATCGTAATTATAATGGCGAGACTAGAATTGGACACCATTCATATGATACAGTTTTTTTGATAGACCACTAGGAGTATGCCCATTTATCTTTTGGTGAATAAGTTGTGATAAATATGGTCTCATGCTGTAAGTTTTTTGCTGTGTTTTCACAGAAATTGTAGATTTCTGTGACTTTCTCTCTCCTACTTCTGAGGAAGAGGTTGCACGGAGTACAGCTATAAAAGGTGTTTTTGATGTTATCAAATACATATGGCCCAAGTGCAAGGTGATTGACATATCTTTACGATTTTATTTCAATGAAGAACATAATACACTGAGATTATGTTAGTGCTATGATCTTACAGGTAGAAGTTTTTGGTTCATACAAGACAGGACTTTATCTTCCAACTAGTGATATTGATGTAAGTATGACATGAAGTTTTATAAAGTTCACTGAATATTTTAACAAACTAGAAAACTGAACTGTATCATTTGGTCTTATTGTTTTTGTTTTAGGTGGTTATTTTACGGTCAGGTATCAAAAACCCACAGATTGGTTTGCAGGCTCTTTCTAGAGCACTATCTCAAAAGGGAATTGCGAAGAAAATACAGGTGTGTATCCTTGAATGGATGAAATATTCTTGTGTAAGGATGTTGTTTATTCTGTTTCTTATTATATGTCAGGTCATTGCAAAGGCCCGTGTACCAATTATCAAATTCATAGAAAAGAGAAGTGGTGTTTCATTTGACATAAGGTTTTCCCTGTTCTTTGTCATGTTAGTTGTGCGTGTTACTTGCTTTACTTTATTAATTTGGTGTTTTAACTAAGACATTTATACTTTTCTTCTTCGTTAAACTAACTTTTGGTTTACATGGTTAATTTTTTCCTTGAAGCTGCAATGCATCTGTTAGTTTAGGTACTCATAAGTTTTCTTGTATTGGTTGTCATCATTTCTCCTTATCATGTTTTGAAATTGTTTTGGGAAATTTATGTTTGTGTGCCATTGATATGACATGATAGCGTCTTGAAATCTCTGTTGCCATTATATTCTGCATTGGGTAGTGATTCGTTTATTGTGATCACAGTTTTGATGTTGACAATGGACCAAAAGCTGCTGAATTTATCAAGGTTTGTTCTCTCTTTCCCTGGTTTAGTATGTTATTCTTGATTTAGCTCTTTTCTACTGCGATTCAATACTGCATAGAGGTTAGATGTGAGATTTGGATCGTACTTGTTCTGATTGCATGAATTGTACTTCGTGGATGTGCAATCCTCTGTTTGTGAAAGAGATGCGTATGCCCTTGAAATTTTTCTGAAGCATATCTAAATGAACCAAAGTGATGCAGTTATTTTATTAAATTTAATTTTGTTTCTTTTTTGACATATATTATTTGATTAAATGTGTGAATTTGGTAAATGGTAAATGAACACCAAATACTAAATGGTAATTGATGTTATTTCATTCTAGTTCTATGAATCATAGTGTCATTTATTATCGAATCCCTTTGAATATTACTCTATAGCTGATGACTGTCGATGAATTTTTGCTTAAAAACTATACATTTTGCCTTGATGTTTCAAACTCTGAAATCTGGAGAGAAATGTGGTTTAAAGAAGCTGCCATGTAGGCATAGAAAGAGCAAGAGTTTAACCTTATTTCATTTGTATTTTGATTTTATGATGGTATGCATTTTCAGGGTGCAGTGTGCAAATGGCCTGCCTTACGACCATTATCATTGATCTTGAAAGTATTCTTACAACAGAGAGAGTTAAACGAGGTGCAAATCATCGTACTAACATTTTGCTGGTTTATTCCGCTAGATTTATGTGTTGAACCTTTTGCTCCCTTGCATTATTCTTATATTTCTATTTGCCTGATTTAAGAATTTTTCAAGGTGCTTAGGTATACTCTGGTGGTATAGGTTCTTATGCCCTACTTACGATGCTCATGGCAGTGTTAAAGGTAAAAGAATAATGATTGAGTTAATTTCTTGAGGTTACTTGTAGCTTGCCTCAGCAATTGTTGCATTGATCTATGAAACTTCTCATTACTGTTGAGAAATGCATCACCTGTATATAGATATTTTGGAGCAGCAAACTTCATTGATTGTGAATGATATTACTTCTATAACCTGATGTCTTTGATGCTACAGAATCTGAGGGAATGCCAGGCTTCATCTGAACATAATTTGGGAGTCCTCCTGGTGCGTTTTCTTGAAACATTTTGTTTATTTTCTTTTGTGCTGTTGCTATGAGCACATCTAGTAAGTGCGTTCTTGGCTGTGACTCATCATTTGAACTGTGCAAAAGCAACCCTGTATATATGAGTTCATAAATGTCAATGTTTTTCTTAGCTTGTTATCATGAAATTTGTTTAACATAGGATTTGAGGAAATAAATATTAGAACTTTTATAACTCACTATGTTATATTTGGATTGCAGGTACACTTTTTTGATTTTTATGGACGCAAATTGAATACTGCAGATGTTGGTGTATCTTGCAAAGGGACAGGCACCTTCTTTTCAAAGCGTAGTAAAGGGTAAGAAGAACGACAGAGGTCGTAGTGTAAATATTAAAGGTTATATGATATTCTGTGATTATGAGATTCTAAACTATCTTTCCTTCTCATCTTTTTAGTTTTATGAACAAGGGACGGCCATATCTCATAGCTATTGAGGATCCACAGGTAAACTTGCATAAATGAAATCCATGCATTATTGACTGGTGGGATATGAAAAACTGTGTTAACATGATTTGTTAATTTGGCTATTTTTCCCCATGGTCTGAAAATATTCCAATATGGGCCAAACTAGGTTCGGCCATTTATGTGTTACTATCCCATGGATAGGGATAAAATTATCATTTTTTATGCCTTTGCTCTGATTTTTGCTACCATTTCTGCACTTTTTTTGGCAGATAGGTGATGCAAGTTGACCTGTTTCAATAATTTTTCCTTTTTTAGTAACTTCATTTTTGTTTGGTTGGCTAAATCTTTTAATGTTTTGCTTTTTCAATGTATTAGACACCAGACAATGACATTGGAAAGAACTCGTTTAACTATTCTCAGGTTTGTTGAATGTTATTAAGATACTTTAAATTGTTCTTTATGTTTCATTTCCTTGGTTACCATTGGTCTCACTAACAAGTTATAGAAATACTTTGGCAGATCAAGTCGGCTTTCTCCATGGCCTTTTCAATTTTGACAAATCCAAAGACCATCTTAAGCTTAGGACCGAACAGGAGCATTCTTGGTACGATTATTAGACCTGATCCAGTTTTGCTAGAGCGCAAAGGAGGATGCAATGGAGATGTGACTTTCAATAGGCTTCTACCAGGAGCTGGGGATCCGGTAGTACATACACGTTATGATCATGAAGAGATTCTGGGTAACTGGCAGTTGAATGATGATGAAGAAGAATTGCCTCGTGGAGGTGGAAATGCTGAAGAAGGTGGAATTGCCAAGTCCAGCAGAAAGAGAAGAAAATCTTCTAAAGACAAGTCATCTAGAATAGAGGAAAATGGTACTGCTGGGGAGGAGGAACTCGGTTCGAGAAAAGAACGGAAGAAGCAGCGCTGGAGACGCCAACGGGATTCGCCGTGGAGCCATTGATATCCTTTTTCGTTCTCAACTGGTATGCCGATGCCATGACTTGTGCGGTTATACTACACATTAGAGGGCTCAGTCGGTTAGTTGGGAGCCCGCAATTGGTAGTGGCTTCTGATTATTTGGACCTTTGAGCCATACCGGTGGAGGCAAAAATGTGGAGGACTAGCTTTCGGCTGGCCCAAGATATAATTTTTCCTCTACCAATTAATTTTGAGATTAGTGTATGCCCTTGATTAATTAATTTCTGAATTGTTTCATATGATAATATTTAATATCAAGTTAAAATTTGAAATTAAATTAAGAGGTAGTTAACAAAAAATTAAAATTAAATAAATTCATTAGACAAATTTAAAGAAAAACTTTTAGATAAGATGCCAATATTTTTAAAATAGAAAATTTAATAAATATTATTCTAATTAAATATATAAATTATAAATAATAATTATTCAGACGTTGTGAATGCTATAAATACATTTAGTGGCGGATAAACTAATCAAAATTGAGAAATTCAGATGGTCAAATGATCATAACGGATGAGGTTTTATCAAAAAAAAATCAACAATTTACAAGAAAATTCACCTAAAATAAAAAATCAATATGAAAAAAAATGGAATTAAATAATTAAATTAGTTCATGAATTGAAAAAAAAAAAAAGAACAAAGTATTGTCTGGAAACTTACAAGCAGTTCGGGCGCTCCCGTAACTAATAAATAATGGCTCAAATTAATTAGTGTGAATTTCCATTTTGCCCCCTGCCGTCCATTATCCTCCGAGCTTGTGAGAATTGCTACTGCTGCTCCCTGTCATCCATCGATCACAACCATCCACCGGTCAACTGTTGATGCCTCTTCGCCACCTCTACCTCCCCAAAACTGCCACCGTTTAACTGTTGAGGATACAAAGGATTTTCGTATCTAAGCTTACAGGGATTTACGGATTGTTAGGGTTGGGTGTTGGTGTTGCAGCACTTTAAATTACGCTAAATCTCATTTGAATGACTATTGTATCATAAATTCAAGAATTTATCGGACTCTTTTGTCTAATTGATTGAGAAAGGAAAAGAATGGAGGCAAGTTGTGTAATGAGAGTGCAGGTATTGGCAGAAGAAAAGGGTATAGCAGATATCCCTTCCCAATATGTACAGCCCCTTGAAAATCGACCTATCAGCTTCGACAGCAAGGATCCTAGTAATTTAGTTCCAGAGATTGACCTGTTTGGATTTGACTTGGAGCACAAAGAGTCTGTTGAGAAGGCCATTGGGAATGCCTGCAGAGAATGGGGAGTATTCTACGTCACCAACCATGGAGTATCCATTGAATTAATGGATCAAATAAGGAGTGCTGGCTTTTCCTTCTTCAAGGACTTACCTTTTCAGGAAAAGCTCAAGTATGCTTGTGATCCCCATTCGGCTGCTTCAGAAGGATACGGAAGCAAAATGCTATTATCGGAGTTTGATAAAGATAAAGAAGAAGTCGAAGTCTTGGACTGGAGGGACTACTTTGATCATCACACTCTTCCTCTTTCTCGGCGTAACCCTTCTCGCTGGCCTCACTTCCCTCCCTATTACAGGTGATTCTTTCTATTTCTTTATTTCCCTTTAACGAACATCATTTGAATGTCATAGCCTGCGACATCAATCATTAATATTACAATTTGTAATTGCCCAGAGAAGCTGTAGAGAAGTACAGTGATGAGATGAAGCTGCTCGCTCAGAAGCTGTTGGGTCTCATCTCTGAGAGTCTTGGTTTGCCATCATCTCGCATTGAGGATGCAATTGGCGGCGATTTCTATCAGAATATTACCATCAGCTATTACCCTGCTTGCCCTCAGCCTCAGCTGACACTCGGGCTCCAGTCCCATTCCGATATGGGTGCCATCACTCTTTTGATTCAAGATGATGTTCCTGGTCTTCAGGTTTTCAACCACTCTCAGTGGTTCACCGTGCAACCTTTGTCTCATGCCATTCTTGTCATTTTGTCTGACCAGACGGAGGTACTTTTTTCATCATTATTATCATGATTTTTTTGTTTCTGCAATCATTCCTTTGATGCAATTACCAGCACATTTCTACATTATGTGGTTGCGATTTGGGAATTAGTTTAATGTAGAGATTCTGTTCTTTCAAAGTTCTAGTGATATGCTTTAGTATTGACTGTTTCATGGGAGTTTTCTTTGAATCTGTGATCTGTCTAAGATGGAAATTACAAGAGTAAATTCTTCTAGATGAAGATACTATGTTATTTCCAAACAGCTATTGTTCCTTGCAGCTAGATCAAGGAGCTACAGGATTTTTCATTGCCACAGCATGACTTAGTAGTTAGAGATGGATGTGGTTTGATTAATAATTTGGCTTAGGTGCTGTGGTATGTTCTATGTAAATGCTGTTCGGTCCTGGGGGCACAACTCCTTAGCACTTCAGGCTGTGGTAACTCATGCCTTTGTTCTGTGTTAGCCATGACTTGGTTTGCCCCTTTGAGTACTTATAAAGAATTTCTGGCCTGGTGGCTGCCTGCCTTGTAATGTTGGAAGCACACTTCCAAAGTCTGCAAAATCATGATGAAACAAACTCATTCAGCATTACAATGATATTCGTAGTCATTACTTGTCATCGTCCTCAAAATTTACTGAGGGACTATTACTGGTTTCGTAACGAAGACGACAGAAACCTTACTAATGAGACCTTACTAATGAGACTTTTTGGGTGCAGATTATTAGCAATGGGAAGTACAGGAGTTGTCAACATCGAGCTGTAACTAATTCAAGCAGGCCAAGACTGTCAATAGCGACATTTCACGACCCATCGAAGACTGTAAATATATCCCCAGCACGGGAGCTTGTCAGCCTGTCATCTCCTCCCAGATACCGTGAGGCTAATTATGGAGACTACGTGTCATCATGGTATGGTAAAGGTCCTCAAGGAAAAAGGAACATCGATGCACTCCTGATTGACAGTTAAGGCACAAGACAATGACCTCGTAACCCCCAGGAAAAAGGAACAAGAAAATACCCATCTAGACCTGACAATCTTTTCCAGACATGTTTCGTCAATAGTTATCCTTCTCGCTCCGACGTCCCAAAAGCGCTGTTTAAGTTGCAATTGTTTTCTTGTTAAATAAAATAATTGGGTCGATGAAAAATTTGTAATAAATTCGATTATAATAATCTTTTATAATTAAAATAAAGTAAAAAAATATATTAATTTAATTTTTTAGATTTTTTATTAAGCTAAGAATATATATTTTAAAGTTTTTATTATATGAAAAAATGGTTTCATTTATTAGACAATTTATTGATCAACATTCTGTTTGGTTAAATGAAAGGGAAAGGAAAATAAATGCAATTGAGTTAAATAGTGGAAAAGAAGAGGCAATTGGGCAAGCAAGCACGACCGATCTACTCCAGCTACCCAATCCAACCACCAGTTACACGGCAAGCATAAACCCTAGAAACCCAACACATCTAGGGTCCAATCGATACTCGAGTCAATTTTTTTACGAGTCTTTCCGAGGGTGGTGTTCCGGGTTCAGATCATTTGTTTGTAGACTGATTATCTGATTAAGTTGTCAAAAGATAATGGCGACGCTGCATGTCACCGGTAATCTGACGGCATACGATAGGCAAATACTCACCACCGTGAATACATGGGCATCAAGTTTGTCATTTGTAGGCTCAAGCTTCATTGTTCTTTGCTATCTACTATTCAAGGAGCTCCGCAAGTTCTCCTTCAAGCTTGTTTTCTACCTCGCTCTCTCTGTATGCTTGCCTTTGGATCTTATTTATTTATTTATAACGCTTTCTATTGTCAGGTTCAATTTTGCTCACAATTAATTCCAAAGCTGGGCCTTTAGACCCCCTTAGTTGCCTAGAAAAAAAAAAAAGCATGCCTTTCTCTGCTTTGAATATCCCTCTAACGCATTCGTTTTCTGGATGCAGGACATGCTTTGCAGTTTCTTCAGCATTGTGGGGTAATTCCACCTGCTTTTCCCGCACTCGAATTTGGTTGCTTGTGCTTAATAATGAACAAATAAGCTTTTGCAGGGATCCCTCCAAAGGATTTTTTTGTATTGCGCAGGGTTACACCACCCACTTCTTCTGCGTCGCCTCTTTTCTCTGGACGACTACCATTGCTTTTACTCTTCATCGCACTGTTGTTAGACACAAAACTGATGTCGAAGACCTCGAGGCCATCTTCCACTTGTATGTTTGGGGTGCGTACTGGTCTCTTCTATTCTTACTTGAATCATCCCGATGCATTTTTACCCTCTAAATAGTAACTGTTTGATTCCTGCAGGGACCTCTTTGGTTATGACTGTCATACGCTCCATCGGTAATACTCATGGGCATTTAGGTGCATGGTGTTGGACCGAAACTGGGAGAACAAGAAAGGCAAGCTTATACTATTTTCCAGTTACTTCACTTTTTTCTTTTGAAGAGTTCATGACGAATTTGTTGCAATTGCTATTTGTAGATGTCCTAATTTCAGTTGCATTTGTTCTTATATTTCGTACATGCTCAACTAAATGAAGTGATATGTATATTATTGTTCCCAATATTAGGAAGACACGTTTTGTATGTTGTAATTGGAGTTCTAGACATACTTATGTGGCCATATCTGTGCTCATATGCTTTAGAAAATGGTGAATCTGTTGTAAATTTAGAATGGAGTTTATCCGATATCACCTTGCAACACTAGCATCTTGAACTGTAAATTGCTCTGGAAAGCTAAACATAATCAATATTTGGTGGTGAAGTTTTGATACTTGGTAAATGCGGGTTTCTGCATGTTATATTTGTTTGAACTCTGAGCTTTAATCAAAAATTGATATGCTAAAAGACATGTCAATGATTGCAAGTTCAGCATGAAGAGGAAAAGATGTTTTAACATTTCAGTTTCCGATATTTCCATTTTTTTGTTCAACAACCTTAATTTTTCATTTCTATCCATCTTATGCAGGCAATTCAATTTATAACATTTTATGCACCGCTTTGGGGTGCAATACTTTACAACGGGTTTACATATTTTCAAGTCATACGCATGCTAAACAATGCTACTCGTGTATGTATTTACTGTCATCACCTGAACTTTTTGTTCTTTGACTTTTATATTGTGTGCAATTAAAGCAAAACTAAGACCAATTTGGAAATTTCAGATGGCAGTTGGCATGTCAGACCAGGCATATCGGTTTGACTCAAGGCCAGACTTGAAGGTACAGTCTTCAAACTGGTTGAATGAGTTTTTTTGTCTTCAAATTTATAAACTTAAGACCAGTATATATAGATGTTTTTGCTTCTTTTTTTCTTAAAACTAGGATTATAGACATGGTTCAGACCATTCAACATTCATACCTTTGATTTTCCATCCATGATCTAATTTCTTTTAATTATATCAATAAACCTTTTACGATGTAATCTCACTTAAGTACTTAGTAATTAGCTGATCCAAGTTTGGATGAAGAGGGAGTGAAATATAGCTGACTCCATGCAACTTGATACTAAGGTTTGGTTAGCTGTAGTGTGTATTGTGGCTTTTGTTAGACAATTATGGAATTGGAATTACCTATTTCAGATCTTCTCTTTAACATGATTGCTTCACGTTTCTACTAGCAATCTGCTATTCATTCAGTTACTTGGATGTAGGTGAGGCCACAAAAAAAGGTTACTTCTATTAACATTGTCACCTTGATTCCCTTAATACTACAGGCTTTGAATCGGTGGGGTTATTATCCACTCATCCTTATAGGATCGTGGGCTTTTGGCACAATCAACCGCATTCATGATTTCATTGCACCAGGCCACATAATCATTTGGCTCACTATTCTTGATGTTGGGACAGCTGCACTCATGGTAACTTTAATAACCATTAGCATGCTTCTTCTTTTGTAACTTTAATTGTGAAGATTCTAATATGGATAAAAATCAGCATGTTTTTGCTTCTTTCGTAACTCTTACTATGTAGATTCTAATATGGATAAAAATCGTTTGTGTTTACATTGTTTGAGAACTGGACTGTGTGTTTAGAGTTATCTTCATTTTCACATGTATTTTCAAGTACCAAAGTAGCCATCAATTTTCTCTCTTTTGTGAAAAAAAGGTGGAAATGAACATTTGAGTTTGTAAGTCTCTAAGCATGTGTTAGATGGCACAACTTCTGATGCATTAATTCCATGTATAGGAATGATTACCTTGGCTCATGGTGTTATTGTTTCACTTGCCAATAATAAAAGGGTAATTGGTATAGAAAGCTTTTTGTGAAGACTTTGGTGTAACCAAAGTGCTAATACCTTAAAAGACATTTTTATTAGTTTGGATTGATAATTCTCGACAGCAAACTGCAAAGTTTCGTACTTCATTGTCCAAATAGTTCATTTAGTGGTTGTATCAGAAATGATAGCATGGCTGATGCAATTTACTCAAGTGAACAGAAAGACAGCTAATAGATAGCACGCCTGATGTATCAGCTCCAACAAATAAGTTATTGATGATTTGAACTGCATGAAACCAAGCTGATTGGCTTTGTTATTATTATTATTATTCAGGGTCTTTTCAACTCAATAGCATATGGTCTGAATTCTTCTGTGCGGCGGGCAATTTATGAAAGATTGGATTTGTAAGTCTCGACACTTGATATCATCAAATTAGTAATTGTCAAGTTGGCGGGAATATCTTTTCAAGGAAAGTCTATATGCGTGAATGGCGACATATTGTTGTACCCATCCTACCGCAATAGCACCACTCTGTAGATCAGTTTAATCCATTCTAATCTTGTATTGTTCACGTTTTCTTTGCAGATTCTTTCCAGATAGAGTTAGAAGATGGCTCCCTACTGGTTTAAGATTGAGAAATCAAGGGCAAGACAGTGAGCTAGTGTCCTTGAAAATTCAAGATCAGAATTAATGGCTGGAACACTTATGTGCTTGCTTGCATGCGACGGAGCTGCCGACCTCTTTCAACGTCGTCCAATATTTATTTCACTGGATTTGGGGAACGAAATGGAAAACAAGGACGGATGAGGCTCCTAAGAAAGAGGGATTATTATTCATTTGATTTGTGAGCAATGGCGGAGTCTGATTTGTTGACACGGCGAGATTGAGCTGCGTCTCATTGAAGTCATCGATGGATGGTTAGATGGGTTTGGACTTTGGATAAGGGAAAAGTTTATCGATTCAAGTTTGTGTTTCTATGCATGATATATAATGAAAGAAGTTTTTCATCTCTTCTCCGATTCTACAAAAAGATATTTAATGATGAGAATCTTTTTAATGGGTGCCACTGACAACGAATAAATTTAAATCACATCCTCGACTATATTAAGCCATTTGAATGGTAATAATTCAATACAATGGAAGCTTGCATTTGGTTATGCTATGATATCTGCCGAAGCTAGTTGCGGGACGACCCGAAGGAAGATGAAGATGATCTTCATTATACTTGATAGAGACGAGACAGAGCCCATGAGGCGGGCATGGTAGGGCATGTTTGGCCAGCACCCTGCGATCACGTCTCGCCAAAATTTTGGGTACAATTTCAGGAGGAATCGCTTCTTTTCCAATTTGAATTAGCAAAGCAACCTGCCACGAAACAAACTCCAATGGCTTACAAAAACGCTTTTATGGGAGTTCAAAGGCAGAACGAACAAAATTTCTCTTCAAGCTATTACCATGTTCCGCACTTGTCTATACAAGAAACCGGTGCCTTCAACTTCTAGCTGTAGCAGGGCTCCCTAAATAACAAAATTGAATCATCAGTTCCTTCCAAAGTCGGTAATAGGATAGTAAGAAGGCAGAAGTTACCATTTCTTTGATATCGAATCGAAAAATAGTCTTCACGGGGTTTGTCACTCGATCGTTACGGGACGTATTGGCGAAAGCAGAGAAATCATGCTTTCCGATAAAATGCTTGGCAGCTTCTCTCATGGCAGACGTATTCAGTTTGTAGGTACAATGGCAAGCATAATGGCGAAGAAACGGATCCATGAAGGTGTTGTTGTATATCTTGTAGTGATAAACCTTGCTGAGCGTTGAGAATCGAGCATGAAATTGGGGAAGTGCAGGGCCAATTTCTCTAACTCGGATATCAGGCGGAAGCAGACCATTGAGAGCTGCATGAATGCTTCCCAAGCTGTCATAATTGAAAGGCGTAACAAAATGTGCGACCTGAAGATAAGTTCATTCTTCAGGTTAGCACGGAATGCATTGGCGAAGGCGAGTTATTAAAAAAGGAAGAGGAGCAAGGATGCAAGTCAGACCTGACCAAGGGCATGAACTCCAGTATCTGTCCTGCTTGCACCAACTAGAAGAAGATGTTTTCTGTCGAGCTTCGTAACTCGAGTTAGAGCGTTTTCCAGAAAGCACTGCACAGTTGGAGGGGATTCCTGATATTGCCAACCTGACAGACAAGTCGCGAGGGCATTCATCAGCAAATTTTAGTCACAGAATCATCGGGGATTCGCCGTAAACCTAACAACAAATTGAATTGAACAAGGTTGATGATTGAGTAGAAAGATTAAATCTTTTTTCTAAATTAGAGATAAAGAGGTAGGGCAGGAATGGTAAAGTTAATTCCTGAAATCATAATTTGATGGGAACAGGAGAAAATAGAAGAAAAGAACCTGCATAGCAGGTGCCGTCGTAAGATATAACCAGTCGCCACTTAAAGCAATCAAGAGCAGTAGATTTGAGAGTATCTATACTCACATCCTCAGACTGAGAGCCGGAGAAGTTAGCAAGAAAGGAGTTAGAGATGGGCCTTAGGCTAGAACTGAAGGAAGAATGAAGAAAGGCGCTTCTTTTTGGATGTAGAAGAGGAGAAATGGTTATCCCACATTCTGTCATTTCCACACCCACCTACAGACAACTATTCCAATCCAAAAACCCTATCGAATCCTTGAGATTCACAACGAAAAACCCTAATAAGAGTTCATCTTAATTTGTTGAATTAAAAATCTTTTCTTGTCACTGGTATTACTCCCATTGAACTAAATAAACCCTAATATACTTGATTACCTCCATCAACCTTAAATCAATCTTCTACGCCTATTTATTGCTATCGTTGATGTTGTTTTTATCAAATAAATATTACTTTTATTGTCTGTAATATTCCACATATTTTGGTTAATGAATATTAACTAAAATAATTAAAAAGATATATATATATATATATATATATATATATATATATATATATATATTATATACATATATTTGTTGGCTGATGTGTGGTGGAGAAGCAGGATAGAGCGACCAGATGCTGGACCGAAGAACAAACATGGCCTCCCTTCAAGCTTGTCCTCTGTATTCAAGCACGCCCAACATCACCCCGTCTTCGCCGATTCTATTCCCAGAAAAGTGCTCAACCGTTGCTGACCTAACCCAGTATCATTCTCAAATCCTCCGACTTGGTCTCTATGCTGACAAACATGTCATGACCAAGCTCATCAAGGCTTCTGCCCACAATGGCCATTTCCTGTATGCCGTCAAACTCTCTGACTCCTTTCCCCACCCGGATGCTTTCATGTATAATATTATTATTAAGGGCTACCTGCAACACCAATTACCCGGAAAGTGCATTCATATTTACTCTCAGATGTTGCAACACTCTGTTTTTCCCAATAACTTCACTTTCCCTAGTGTTATCAGAGCTTGTAGTCTTGTTAATGATATCGAACAAGGGAAACAAATCCATGCCCATGTTTTGAAATTCGGTTTTGGAGATCATGCGGTATCTGTAAACAATTTAATTTATATGTATGCCAAGTTTCATGAACTAGAGGAAGCAAGGTGTGCTTTTGACAGCATGCCTGAGCAAAACTTCATCTCCTGGACTAGTTTGATATCCGGGTATTCTCAGTGGGGACTTGTTGACGAAGCTTTTGGAGTTTTTCAGTCTATGCCAGAACGAAATGCTGCTTCCTGGAATGCCATGATTGCTGCTTATGTACAGAACAGCCGGCTGCACGAAGCATTTGCTTTGTTTGATAGGATGAGAGCGGAAGAGGTTGCCCTGGACAAATTTGTGGCAGCTACTATGCTGTCTGCTTGTATAGGATTTGGTGCTTTAGAGCAAGGCAAGTGGATACATGGTTATATCGAGAAGAATGGAATTGAGATGGACTCCAAACTTGCAACAGCAATCATTGATATGTACTGCAAATGTGGTAGCTTGGAAAAGGGTTTTGAAGTTTTCAACAGGTTGCAAAAGAAGAGTATTTCTTCATGGAACTGCATGATTGGAGGTCTAGCAATGCACGGTAAAGGAGAGGCTGCAATCGAGCTATTTAAAGAGATGGAGAAGAAGTTAGCTCCTGACAGTATTACCTTCGTGAATCTCCTTACTGCGTGTGCTCATGCAGGTTTAGTTGAAGATGGGCGTTTTTACTTCTCTTGCATGACTCAGGTTCATGGAATAGAGGCCAGAAGTGAGCATTTTGGATGCATGATTGACTTGCTTGGAAGAGCTGGCAGGTTGGAGGAAGCAAGAAAACTTGTTGATGAGATGCCAATGAGGCCTGATGCAACTGTCCTAGGTGCGCTATTCGGAGCCTGCAAGAAGCATGGAAACATAGAGTTGGGAGAGGAGATAGGGAGAAAAGTGATTGAACTTGAGCCTGAAAATAGTGGGCGCTATGTGCTATTAGCAAGCATGTACACCAACGCAGGTAAATGGGAAGATGCTGCAAAAGTGAGGAAATTGATGAATGACAGAGGAGTGAAGAAGATTCCAGGTTGTTCCATTCTGGAACTGGAAGGAACGGTAAACGAATTCATTGCCGGAGGGAGTCATCACCGTCCTGAATCCAAAGAAATATACGCCAAAGTTAATGAGATGCTGGAAAGCATAACAAGCGCAGGCTATGTGCCTGACAAGAGCCAAGTCCTGCACGAGGAACAGCACCCCTTGGAATACCATGGCGAGAAGCTTGCTCTTGCCTATGGATTGCTCAAGACTAAAGCTGGAGAAACTGTTCGCATCATGAAAAATCTGCGAATCTGTAAAGACTGTCACACTGCAACCAAACTGATATCGAAAGTGTTTGATCGAGAAATAATAATAAGAGACGCCCGTCGGTTTCACCATTTTAAAATGGGAACATGTTCATGTAAGGATTACTGGTAAATCAAACTTACAGCTGCTGAGTTGCCCGACTCAATGGACAAACTCAGTACGTTTTGATGATTTCTGCTTATTTTATTGGACGAGTTTACAATATCCTCACTCAGATAAAAACATTAAAAAATATGAATTTTTTTTTTCAGAAAATAAGTCTATTTTAATTAATATAAGAAAATAATATTTTCCTATTATTTAATTAATCAGGAAACGTAATAAAGAGTTGAATTTAAAAAGAATTTAATAATAGAAGAGTTAAATTCGGGGGTGGACCGAGGAATTGAAGCATACGAGCGAGACCCACTCGCAACTCGCGATTCCAACACAGCTGTTCTCGACTCACTCACCTTTTCATCAATTTCCCATTTTCCCTCCAACCTTTTACCCTAACGAACCCATCCCCTCTTCATCTTTTTCACTTGAACAATTATTCTATCTTCAATTTCTGAAATCCCTAAAACGTTTTAACCTATCCCTCTTTAGTATCCGGAATTTTGACTCAGAAAACACTGTTAGGTGTTCAATTCGATCCCCTTCTTCAGGTATGCCTAATGGCGATGGAAGTTTATTTCTTTAGCTCTCTCTATTTCTGTCAAAAACCTTAAATTGATTTCTTTCTGAATTGTTCGGCATTGCATGTTTCATTGTCCCAATTCATTTTCTTTGGGAGAAACTTCAAGCTACCAGTGAACTGTTAAAGATTTTATCTTCAGGGTTCCAGCTCTAGCAGAGACTAATCACCTTCTGATCAAATGTCTGTAAGATCATCTCCGGGTTCTTCAAAGTACCGTTAGGTATCACTTCTTTCCCCCCATATTATCTTTATGCATGTTATAGAGGAATGCCAGAGAAAGAGCATACTGAATGCTGAAACGGACATGCAATTTTAAGACAAGATGAAGGACAGTTTGAATGAGTTTTAACCGGCCTTTCTGATGGCAGCAAAGGTTTATGAATGGTTGCATTGATGGCTCCACTCCGCACCTCTGCAATTGTTGATCCAGGTTGGGAGCATGGGGTTGCCCAGGATGAAAGGAAGAAGAAGGTCAAATGCAACTATTGTGGAAAGGTGGTTAGTGGTGGAATATACCGGTTAAAGCAACATTTAGCTCGAGTGTCTGGTGAGGTCACTTATTGTGATAAAGCTCCAGAAGAGGTATTCCTTAGAATGAAAGAAACTTTGGAGGGAAGCCGTTCCAGTAAAAGAGCAAAACAGTCTCAAGATGATGGGCAGGGATATTTCAATTACCAATATGATGATGAAGAGGAACATCCTGGCTTCAAAAGAAAAGGGAAACAATTGATAGGTGATGGGAATTTGACCCCAGTTCGCTCCTTGGGCTATGCTGACCCCGGCTGGGAACATGGTGTTGCTCAGGATGATAAAAAGAAAAAGGTCAAGTGTAATTATTGCGATAAAGTAGTTAGTGGAGGTATTAACCGATTTAAACAACATCTGGCTAGAATTCCTGGAGAAGTAGCGCCTTGTAGAAATGCTCCCGAGGAAGTATACCTTAAAATAAAAGATAACATGAGATGGCACCGCACTGGCAGGAGACCAAGACAGCCCGAAACCAAGCCCATTTCCACTTTTTATAAGCATTCTGATAATGAAGATGAAGAAGATGAGCAAGAACAAGATGCTATTCTTCATAAAAGCAAGGAAAGGTTGGTGATTGGTGATAGAAGATCCGGCAAGGATTTGAGAATAACTTACAAGGGGATAACTTCCAGCAGTTGCTCTGAACCGTTATACAAAAAGTCGAGGTTGGATTCTGTTTTCCTGAATACACCAAATAGTATGGCCCCATCTTCTTGCAAACAATTGAAGACAAAACCCAGGTTCTGTAGGAACTCTCGCAAGGAAGTAATTTCGGCAATTAGCAAATTCTTTTACTATGCTGGAGTTCCCTTACAAGCAGCAAACTCACTGTACTTTCATAAGATGTTGGAATCGATTGCTCAATATGGGGAGGGTCTGGTTGGTCCCCAGAGCCAGGTAATATCTGGTCGATTCTTACAGGAGGAAATTGCAAGCATTAAAAACTATCTTTTTGAGTACAAGGCATCCTGGGCGATCACTGGTTGTTCTATAATGGCTGATAGTTGGATGGACATCGAGGGTCGGACATTGATCAATCTTTTAGTTTCCTGCCCCCATGGTGTATACTTTGTTGCTTCTGTTGACGCCAGTAATATGCTAGATGACGCTTTGAGTTTGTTTAAACTATTGGACAAAGTGGTGGAAGAGATGGGTGAGGAAAATGTGGTGCAGGTAAGAACAAACTTGGCTCATTCAAGTAGTTTGTCGTTCTGAAATGAAATATGGTCGTAGCTCACTTGCATGGTTCTGGTCTCTTTATCATTTCTTGTAGGTAATCACTGAAAATACTCCCAGTTATAAGGCTGCTGGAAAGATGCTTCAAGAGAAGAGAAGCAATTTATTCTGGACGCCGTGTACTACCTATTGTATTGATCAAATCCTTGAAGACTTGCTTAAGATCAGATGTGTACGAGATTGTATGGTTAAAGGCCAAAAGATTACAAAACTCATTTACAACAGCACCTGGGTGCTAAATCTTATGAAAGAATTCACCCAAGGGCAGGAACTTCTGAGTCCTGCTGCTACTCGATGTGCCTCAAGCTTTGCAACTTTACAAAGTTTGATGGATCATAGGATTAGTCTAAAGCGAATGTTCCAATCAAGTAAATGGACTAACTCTAGATTGTCTAAATCAGATGAGGGATCAGAGGTAGCAAAGATCGTAGGAAATGCTACATTCTGGAAGAAGGTGCAGTACGTTAGCAAATCAGTGGATCCAGTGATGCAAGTGCTTCAAAAGGTTTATAGCGGTGAAAATTCAACAATGCCATACATATATAATTTCATGTGCAGGGCAAAGCTTGCGATTAAATCTATTCATGGAGATGATGCACGTAAGTACGGACCCTTTTGGAGTGTGCTAGAGACTCACTGGAACTCATGGTTGCACCACCCTTTATACATGGCTGCGTACTTTCTGAATCCGTCATACAGATACCGTTCTGATTTTCTGGCAGTGAGATGATGATTAATTCATTTATATAAAGTATTCCTTCTTTTCCGTTGTCACTATATAAGAGATTATCATATTTAACTGCAGCATTCAGAGGTGATGCGAGGACTAAATGAATGCATCCATCGGCTGGAGCCAGATAACACAAGAAAAATCTCTGCATCTAAGCAGGTAAGAACTTTGGGGTTAATTTTCTCTGGTATAATTTAATCACCTGACATGTTCAATATATGATTACAGATTTCTGATTATAATTCTGCAAAAGGCGATTTTGGAACTGAATTGGCAGTTAGCACAAGAACAGAGCTTGACCCAGGTGATACATTAGATTGGAATGTAGGAATTTCAATCGTTAAGATCATCAATAATGCTTGCTTGTAATGTCAACTGACTACATGATCATATCAGCTGCATGGTGGCAACAACATGGAATAAGTTGCTTAGAGCTGCAACGAATAGCCGTACGAGTGCTTAGTCAGACAAGTTCATCGATTGGTTGTGAACATTCTTGGAGCATATATGACCAAATCCATTGTCAGAGGCAGAATCGTCTGGCTCAGAAAAAATTAGATGATCTTGTTTTTGTTCACTACAACCTCCGACTTAGAGAATGTCAATTAAAGAAAAGGAGAGGGATTGATGGCAGCTCAATGTCCGTGGATGCTGTGTTGCCGGAGCGCTTGCTAAATGACTGGATTGTTGAAGCAGACAAGCATTCCTTCCTAGACGATGAGGTATCTTCCTATTCCATCCTTATTCCTTGTATGCATCCATAGTAAATCTCAGGGCTTGTAAGGTTTTTTGGAAAAGCATCCATTTTGAGCAGCTTTTTCCAACAACAATTTTAATAAAACAAGAAAGAATAAAAATGCCAAATGGGGTTAAAGGAAGACGACCCATTTCAAAGTAACAAAAAGCTGGATGCTACATAGTAATGTAATGTGTTAACAAGTTATTTGAAGTGGTGAATTTTGACTAAGCAACATGAATTCCCTGCTGCCATGCTTTCACTTATAGGAAATCCTTGAAAATGAAAACTATGAAGGCAAATGTGAAGATGATTTGATTGATTATGAGGATGCCATTCTTCTGGGGCCTCAGAAGGGGGCACTTGAGCTAGTGACTATGGCTGATGTCGAACCTCTGGATGTAAATCCTGCTAATGGCGGTGGTACCACAGACGATGATGATGAAGAAGACGAAGATGAAGATGATCATAACTTTTTTGATGATAATGTGAGTGACTAAATTCATGTATATGACTCGGGTGGCTTACATGAGAAAAACAAGCAAAAGAAATGGTGAATTTGAATGCCTTGTTCATCTTGCAATTAGCTTTTAAATTTTAGAATTAAAATATTTTAATTGGAAAACAGAATTCCGAAAATTTTCAACTCTAACCAACCAACTGAATCACAGACTGCCCAAAATCAAAATCAAAATCAAAATCAAATGAATTTACATTAAAGTGAGCCTATAACAAGAAATTGATTGCGTGAATGCCACAAAATGCAGCTACAACTAATACCTCCATCTCGTAATTCTTACGGATTAGCACTGTTTGATCATCTATTTCAAGATATAAAATGTCCCAGAATCATACAGCATGGTTGCCAAGTTGTGAACGACCGATGTGCGACAACCTTGATGATATTAGAGGAGCTTCTTCGTCAACCTTTGAGTCGGAGGCTGCACCATTGTTACCGTTGTTGCTAGTTGGGGTGAACAAGTCCGATGACTTCTTCTCCAACTTCCATTCCTGTCATAACAAACAAATATCCGACTCATGACTGCCTCTGTCTTGGAAATAAACAATCATTCAATATTGACAGCACAAATGGAATAAGCTTTTTTTAAGATCAAGAATTAGTATTGACCTTTGAAATTCTTTCTGGAACAGTTTCGGGCAGCTGAGCAGCACGTACATCCTTAACCTTCAAGTAATTGTACATGACCACACCACAAAGTGCTGGAAAAAGCGAAAAATAACGTTTAACTAAATTTCCCGAATCTGAAGATTGCGAACTGCAAGCAGAAACGTACCAATTGCATAGCCAATTATATTCAGCCCTGTTATTGTAGACTCCGGAAATATGATGGTTGAAAGGGCTATCAGTATCCAGTCTTTTAGAACACCTGCAACCCTTATCGTGACTGCTCCAGTTCTGCCAATTACTAAAAATATAGAGAAGTTCAAGGCTAACGCAGAAAGCGCATTGGAGAAGAATATCCAAAAATTGAACTGGATCTGTGAAACTTCCATCTGAGGCTTTTCCAATAAGTACCAGGGCACAAACAAAAAGACAAAGCTGCACATTTACAAAAAAAAAAAAAAAAAAACAAGAAAAAGAACTTGAGAAAAGGGCAGACCGGAAACAAGTCGTAGCAAGAGATAACTGTAGCATTAATGTGATGAAAATGAATCTCACATTTAAATCACAATATAATGGACTTTATTCATAAAAATAAGTAGCTACTGCAAATTACCTGCACGGAGCTATGTAATATAAACTAGTAACAGGATTTAAGGTCAAGCCCTTTTTCTGAAGAAGAACTTGGGTTAAAACCAGCCTAAGTGCTTCTGCAAAGATTCCAGTGACTTGGTAAACCGTGCCAATGACATTAAAATGAATTTCGCCATATGAGGAGATGACAACTCCAACACTGACCAGCAACATGTTTAAGAACACATCACATCTGGCTTTGTCAGTGCCACACATCACAGCCATGGTAAATGTTGCCACTGGCACTGCAAAATCCAAATCATTAATTGTATAAGTAACTCTTAGCGGGTTTCCAATGTATAATTGAATAAATTATTCATCATCATGATCGGCATACTTAGAGCTTTAAGCATCTGGATGAAAGCCACGGAAATATACAAATACGCAGTGTTACCAAACCTGTGAAACAACACAAAATTAAAATAGTCAACATGAGACAATGTCACATGCTTTGATCATGCAGATTTGACAAATCCTAGTTACCTGACTCATTATGCATAATGGTAAGTCCACTATGTATAGGAAATTTCACTAAATTCTAATCAGAATAAATATCAGGATTCATTCATTACTCTTTGACGAAGAATGACAGGATTTATATTGCACTCTCATAGCCATTATAATAAGAACAAAAACTTTTCCATTAAAAACAAGTCAAGTTTAAGTTCTTACCAAAGACTCGCAGCAAAGAAGGCACTAATTGGTACAACACACGTTGCATAGCTGTCACATCAGGAGAAGGGGTTAGAAGAAAGAAATTGAATAAATGAAGATCACAACAAAGCTGAAAAATTTCTAGGTAGAAGCTGCATTACTTACATTTCAAAAGTCATTTTCACTGGAGAAACAACCTGGTTGCAAGAAAATAGGGGGAGAAAGGCACAACAGAACCTTCATTATACATTAAGCATAAAGGAAAAAAGCAAAAAATTTATGGAGCAAATACAGCTTTAATACTTCATTTTGGTGGGACAATTGGAGACTATTTTTCATCAATATAGATGTTTTCCAAGAAAATTCTAACATATAACAGTAAATTTGAAGCATTTCTTATGAGTCGAATGTAATCATGACTATAATCCTCCTGGTCATATCAAATCTATAATAGCAGATAAAACATATACCAAGAAGAAACACATATATCTGTCAAAGTACATGGAATTTGATAAATATTTATTCACAAGACAAATAATTCAAAAATCAGGAATAAGACATTTTCATCTCTACATCAGAACAGATACATTCAACAAGAACAGATCATATTCACTGAATCATAGGATCTATAGATGTCCTTAGTTATTACATATGAGAACGATAACCATAACAATCTGTATTTTGAAAGTAAAAATTTAACTAATTTCATGAATCTGCTCAACTCAATCCAACTCAACCATGCATCTATATGGATTTCCATTCTCCACTCAGGACTGTATTGATTAACACTTTGATCAGTTGATAGACGAAATTAAATATGTGATTTAGTAAGAGAAATTGTAATTTGAAGGGAGCCAAACCTTGAATACACGAACAAGGAAAAAGGCTACTACCCCTGAAAACGCCATATGGATCATTGTAAGGGTGATGGGTAAGGGAAAGTTGAAATACTTTGGTGAAAGAACCCACTGCAACAACATAAAAATAATAATTAAAAAAAAGTCATCTGCCAGGAAACAGTTCGATACAACTGATTTTTCCAAATAAACTGCCATCACATTAAAGCTTCAAGGTCCACGCAATAAAGAACTACAACTAAAGCCAGTTCATCATTTAGAGGCCTCAAAATTAAGTGACTCAAGAAAAAAAAAATAGATGGAAAGAATTGCAACAGAAAGTGAAAGAAGCAATCACCTTGTTATACAGAATTACAGCGGAAGAAAGTAAAATGTAGATCAAAAGGTAAAGATAAGTAAGAAGGAGGGGCTTGTTGACGACCATTATGGTAGTTTGCTTCCACCAAAAGCAAAATGACAAACGATAGTAAGAATGATAATAGAAGAGGCAATCCCTTGTTAAAGGTAAGGCATCAGTGTCTTGGCATCTCAATATTAATTGATCTCATATTTCCAACAGAGTGGGATTCAGAAAGTAGTCCGCTAGAGACTAGTAATACGATGCCACAGCTGAAGCTCACTCCTCCAACTCGATTACCAACAAACAAACATAATTCCTGCAAATAGAAATCAACCAAGAAATAAGTTTCAAAATACGTAGTTAAAAACGAAAGTGCAAGGTTTTCTCTTCTTCTTTTCTTCCACCGACAATGCGAATGTCATTAAGAACCCTAAACTTGTTGACCATACATCTCACTTATCAAATAACAGTAAGTAAAACATTTTGATCAAACTCGAAACGGAGAAATGCAAAATCCGATCCACCGATCTGTTAAGCGGAAAGAGCAAAAAAAGAAGAAATCAATCAAAAAAAAAAAACAGAACGACTTGTAAGACGGAGATTTTTTACTTATTTACCTAGAGATCAGAAATAGCAAGGTGCGAATCTTGCTGTTCAGAGCAGATGATTGACTAGCGTAAAGCAAGACAATGCTCAGCTTTCCAGAGTTAGCGTGTAAACTATACTAATTGACAAAGTAGAACAAAAACAGGCAAAGTGTGGGCGAAAATGGCAGTGACTAATAAGCTAGTTTGCAGATTTCTGAGTTTGGATTAAGGAAGGAGCGACTGTCAGATTGCCGTCCAAGAGGCAGAAACGCCCGATTTAATATAGACGCTCCCCCGAGTCTTCTTCCCTGGGGTCGGAGGAGTGAAGGACCAGCCGTGTTGGATCTATTGTCTCGGGTAGCTTCGGAAAGGGCCTCACTCAAGCCCAAACAGTCAGCATGCAGCCCCAAACACAGAGAAACTGAGCTCCACTAACGAACCCGACAGGTCGATAATAAATACGATAGGACCAGAGAGATTACCCCGATTCTGTATAAGATATGCATCTCATTAATAATCAAATTAAATGAATAAATCCAAAATTAAATATAAAAATAATTTCATTTAATATTAATTTTTAATTTTTTAATTATTCTATTTGTTGTTTTGATCGGAATAATTTTAATTTAATTTTGATTTTTATGTATTCAATTTTTAGAATTTTTATTTTTAAATTTATATAATTTAATTATGTTGCCTACAAAATCAAAATTAGTCAGTATTTATGTAATCCTTTAATAGTTGATAATTAAACGCTAATGACGATAATTAACAATAATTACAAGAATTAATGACTATTCTCTTCGGGGATTGTAGAAACTTGGGCGAAGAAAGTGGAAAATGAAGATGGCGGATGATGATGATGATGATTAAAGAAAATGGTAACAGATAGGGTACTGGGAAAATGGCTACAGCTTGCAGAGACAGTCGGCTTCATTTAGCTGAGGTGTGAGGACGGAGACTGTCATTTGGGGGATTCTTCCACTTGTGAACTCGCAAATAAATATCTTCAAGGTCCGGAGCTGAGAGTGAGTGAGTGAGTGAGAGAGAGTATGAAAATGGCATCTTCATCATCCTCCACGGTCTCTCTGTCTTTCTCTTCTTGTTTGCTTTCTTCTTCTCTTGCTCAAAACAACAGCTGCAAGCTTAAATATAGAATTCATCAACCAAAGCAGCCACTTGTTCAGTGTGCTGCTCCACCGGCTACTTCACCTAAAAAGAAGCATTGGAAGCAAGGTGAGTTCCCTGGATTTACCGAACCTTCAGTTCCCAGACGAACCCCAATCAAGAATATCAAGAAGAAATTGGACCGCAAGAACAAAGCTAAGGCCTGGGTCTGCACTGTCACTGAAGCCTTGTCCGATCGTATTCTCAGGAAGCAATGGTTGCAAGCCCTCGAGGTTAACCCCCTCTCTCCCATTGTTGCTTCCATTTTGTTTGATTACACAGTTCCTTCTTAATTTGAGCTCCGCCCAACTGGGTTGCTTCCCATTTTCTCTGTGTAGGTGTTTGAAATGCTAAAGGAACAACCTTTCTATCACCCAAAAGAAGGTACCTACATGAAACTCCTGGTTCTTTTGGGGAGAAGTGGACAAGCTCACCGTGCCCACCAACTTTTCGACGAAATGACCGAACAAGGAATAGAACCCACGGCTGAACTTTACACTGCATTGCTTGCTGCCTATTGCCGCAACAATTTAATCGATGAGGCTTTCTCCGTTCTTAACCAAATGAAAACTCTCCCTCGGTGCTTGCCGGATATTTTCACCTATAGCACCTTACTCAAAGCTTGTGTTGATGCTACAAGGTTTGAGCTGGTCGAGACTTTATATCAAGAAATGGATGATAGATCAATAAGTCCAAACACCGTCACCCAAAATATCGTTTTAAGTGGATATGGGAAGGCTGGGATGTACGAGCAGATGGAGAGGGTGCTTTCAGGGATGTTAGAGAGCACAGAGTGCAAACCTGATGTTTGGACTATGAACATCATCCTCAGTGTGTTTGGTAACAAGGGTCAGATTGATTTGATGGAGAAATGGTACGAGAAGTTCCGCAGTTTTGGCATTGAACCAGAAACTCGCACCTTCAATATTTTGATTGGTGCTTACGGCAAGAAACGGATGTATGATAAAATGTCTTCTGTGATGGAGTACATGCGGAAGCTTCAATTTCCTTGGACTACTTCAACTTACAACAATGTCATAGAAGCATTTGCAGAGGAGGGGGATGTGAAGCACATGGAGTATACATTTGATCAGATGCGAGCGGAGGACATGAAAGCTGACACCAAGACATTTTGTTGCCTTATCAATGGATATGCCAACGGAGGCCTATTCCATAAGGTAATTAGCAGTGTGCAGTTGGCTGCAAAGTTTGAAGTAGCTGAGAATACCACATTCTATAATGCAATTATATCTGCATGCGCAAAGGCAGAGGATCTCACGGAGATGGAGAGAGTCTTTAAGCGGATGAAAGATAATGGATGTCAGCCGGATTCCGCAACATATTCCATCATGATTGAGGCATACAAGACGGAAGGTATGAATGACAAGATCTATTATTTAGAGCAGGAGAAAGAGGGGGTGCCTTTGGTTGCGGACGACTCTTTAGTTAATACGTAGGTTTTTGATTTCCAACTGAGAAAGACTTCACTTCTTTTACTTCTCACTGTACGTCCTTGTAAATTGTTTCAATATGTCTATCCATGCATAACCTTGATGGTGAGTGGAATCTTAACTTCCATTAGGATATACTTTAGTTATTGTTTTCAAATGCCGTTTGTTTAAATTTTACTCTTCACAGCAGATGCTGGTATGGATGAAAGTGGATAGTGCCTTGCAACTTCAAAAGGAATCACTAAAACAGTAAATTAATTTGTATTCAGTTCAATTCAAACCAAATAATGATTAGTTCGGATCTAGTCAACCGAGTTGTATGTGTTGCTGTAGTGCAATCATTGTAAATACTTCCTTCGTAAATGAAATGTTAAGCGAGGCGCACATTACTATCATCTTCTCCCTTCCATGCATGTCTCTCTCTCTTTTTTAGTCCTTTTACGTTATATATATGATCATAGAGACATCCAATAAGGAGTTGATCTCAAGTGATCTATTTACAGATGAAGGATCATGATTCTTTGCAACAACACAATTGAAAAGTAATTCTTGTATGAACTAAATTCATCAACAAAAGGTTGTATCTTTTGTGAATTGACATAACTATCGACAAAAACAAAACTTTTAGTAGAAGAACACAAGCTTACCAATATATTGGAACACTGTATATATACGTATATACTTGTTATGAACCATGCTTGACTTGCTGTTGCATGACCATAAAGTCCTGATCTTGCATTTCACCTCTTTTGGAAGTTCAATTTTCCAATGCAATGTGCAAAAAGCAATGCAAAAGCAACTGGAAAAGCAATGAGAATAACAGCCACGAGAGCCAGGTGATCATGTTGAAAACCGTAGAAGTCGTCTAGAAACGAACTTACCGACTTCTTCTCCCCGAATATGAGTATCTCCTTGTCAACGTCGCCATACTGGGAAGTAAGGAGACCATTTAGGGACCATGAGGTAGGGCAAAGGTAATAGCACCAAATCCACCACTTAGGCATTTTCTGTAGGAATATTTGGCATATGTTAGTAAATATGACGAGAAACATCAAAACCAAATCCTCACTGTAAGAAAGACTCACCTTTCCTGGCATGAGAAAACCAGAGAAGAGGTTCAATATAGTGTAAACTGAAGCACCCAATATGGAAGCTACTTGCAAATTTGGTGTGACTGAAACCAGCAGCATCCCCAGGTATACGAAGTAGAGGAAGGTACAAAATGTTGCATAGAAATACCAGAACACCTTGTAAACTGACCAGTAATATCCTATGGTTGGGTATGTGACTGCCACAAACACAATGGCATGCACTAGTACATAAGGTATTTCAATTGTCACCTGCAAAATCAAAAAATGAAGCCATAAGGGCCTAAAGACACTTCTGAAATTACGCAGATTGTCTGCTTAAAGGCTGGCAACTGTAAAATGCATTGTCTGTAACAACTTAAGATGTTCGTTCATGCAATTTGATCTCCATTTTCCTGCTGCAACTTCTCTCATTTGCTGCCTTTTAAGTCTTACATGTTGAAAACTAACAGAATAAAGCTTCGATATAACAATTTTAGGAAGCAGGAAGGGTGGGAATGATGTGGAACCTGCGCAAATGAATAGGCCCACGGGGAGTACATTCCAGCAAATTTTTCACGGTACAGAGCAGTTCGTTCAGTTACCACATATGGTTGAACAGTTGAGCAGAGGTTGATACCCAGAAATATGACAGCAATGTACATTGCTCCAAGTATATTGATCAAATCTTGCTCGTTGTCTCTTCACACCAGCAAAAGAAAAAGGGAAATCTGTAAGCCCCTAAAGTCGGTCATGCCAATTTCAGATTTAATTTTTAGAAGGGAAGATAGACTTACATTTTCTGCCCTTTCTGCCAAAAGACTAATGCAAATATCACTGCTGAAGTGAACATAAAGGTGAAACGTGCCAAGTTGTATTCAGGACTTCTCCAGTAAGACAGACATTGCTTCCATAAGCATGCCTTAAACTGCACCCAGCCGCTCCGCGGAAAAGGAGTCGAAAAGTGCAGATCTTTTGAACCTCTTGGTGGCTCACTTAGCTGGTTTACCAACTCAAGGGTACCCCTATCATGAGAATGACAAGCAAGGAATGAAGATGGTTAGCGATTCTTATCTGGACACACCATGCTTGTTATATGTCTTGCTAAAATCTTGCCATTGAATACTGGCTTCAAGCATCGGTTTCGTGAAATGAGAATATACACTCACTGGTATTGAGGTGATTCCTTGTAAATACTGGCAAAATCCAGGCCAAGCTCTGTTTCCGTTGATGCAGAAGTTACCTCCAACATCCATGTTGCGGGATTGTAATTGTTTTTGATCTTTGGCACACCTGGAATTCCCTGAAGTGGTAGAGATGACCAAAGATTATCGATGATTTGTGACATGTTGATTCAAAAGTCATTATGCGTCAAAAGACTAGAACAACTAGAATTTGAGTTTCTTGTTCTTGTAGTAAAGGTTAGAGCTGTCCCTGTACCTCAAAATATTCAATGAGTTTGCTGGAGTTATGACCCAACATTCCAGTATAAATAATCTGTCCTCCTCTTTTCATCAGAATCAACTGCCCAAACAAATATCATTAGGACCAAACATCAGCAAGTGATTATTTTGTGATAATGGTATTATATACAAAAACAGATATAGCTAATCTGGAGCCAGAAGCCGCTACTCAAGCTACCTACCTCATCAAAGGCCTCAAAGACATCAATGCTTGGCTGGTGGATGGTGCAAACGGTTGTTCTTCCTGTGGCAACTACATTTTTCACCGCCCGCATGACAATTGCAGCAGCTCTGGCATCCAAACCTGATGTTGGCTCGTCCATAAATATTATTGATGGATTAGAAACAAGTTCCACTGCGATAGTTAGACGTTTCCGCTGTTCAGTAGAGAGGCCACTTAGTCCAGGAATTCCTACTAGAGAATCTTTTATGTTGTCTAACTCGATGGTTTCAATGACTTCATTTACAAATCTCTGCATGACAGACAAGTAAGGATTTGTACGAGTACAATGTTAAGGTTCTCTTTTCTTACTGTTCATAAGATAGAAAATAGAATTGCTCATATTTGTGGAGTGAGTAACATACAGATCTCGTGTCTGCATCGATCTCTGGTGGTAATCGCAGCCAAGCTGAGTAAACAATTGATTCTTCTACAGTGATCTGTGGAGAATGTATATCAGTCTGCTCACAGTAACCTGATATTCTTGCAAAGGTTCTCTGGACTTTTGGATATCCTTCTATTTTTATTTCACCTTCAATTGTACCTCCAGTTTTCCTGCCAGAAAGAACATCCATGAGAGTTGTTTTCCCTGCCCCGCTGATACCCATCAAGGCTGTCAGATGTCCCGGTCTAAATGCCCCTGTAATATCGTCGAGTAGTAGAAGTTTCTCCTCGGTGAAACCATGCTTTTTCATTTCCTGGGAATGAGCAGTAGACAGAAGCTTGTTAAATTCTTCTTTCAAGGTACAGTCTATTAGTTATTATGTATTTTACTTACTGCAGGGGTATCCACATAATAGCTCACTTCCTTAAAAGACATTGTTAATGGCTCAAATGGCAGGACCAACCGGCCTATATAACCAACCAATTGCTTGTCAGGTGCATGAATTCGTAATCAAACTACATTTCTCATTGGATTATTGTATTACAGTCATGTCTTACCAGTTTTTCTCGGCTCTGCCTTCATCTGGGGAATACTGGAAAGAGGCGATCCATTATCTTGATGTGCTCCATTGCTTCCTAGCGGATGAGAAAGCCTCTTTTTTGAAACAATGGCCCTAGACATCTTTGGAGCTGTAATGTTACAACTGTTAGAGCCAAAATTAGGATCATCATTAAACTCATTCATTTCGGAACAACTTACGCTTTAAGTAAGTCAAGGCCAAGATAAATCCGAGATCGAAAAGTATGGTGAAGCCGAACAGCGCCCCGAGTGATATCCAATATAAGTTTTCCTCAAAGTTCAAACCATGGCTAGTCAGAATCTCGTTCCCCATGGTGGTGTTGGTGTTCCCTGGAAGTGTCTGTAATTGAAAACCGCATGGAACCGATTAGTATATTCATTAACATGGCTGATGAAATGAACAGTGCCGAGGGTGCACCTTCTGCCAACGTGGAGCAAGGAATTCATTGAGTGATATGCCGATTTCCCCATATGACATAGGGGAAATCCAGAACCCCCATCTTAACCAAGATGGTAAAGACTCTGCTGACACAACGTATGATTAGTCTAATTCCAAAACAGTTAAAAAAACAGACCCAAAACTATGAACTAGGCTTACTTCGTGGGATAATGAAACCTCCGAACAAAAACATCAGAACCAAGGTCATGAAACCAATATTTGTTGCAACCACCATAGTCTGGAAAATCGAGGCAACGAAACGGCAGAAGGATGTTGAGGTTAGATGCAGAGCGAACAGTAGCAATAACTGGAGGAAAAACCTGAAACGCCCGGATAGGCTGTTAGTTTCAGAACGGCCTGGAAATGATGTGAAGCATCATTAAATTATACTGAGATCACAATCAGTCTTACTTACCTCTTTGCTTCAGGACTGTATCCAATGACATAGTATGTAATACTTGTCCAAAGAACCGCATCAAGAAGAGAAAATGGAATCTTGAGGATGGAAGCTGGAATGGAGTAAGCCCATGCTGGGTACAAATAGATTGATCTTTGTTTGTAAACCACAGGAAGCCTGATAATGGTCAAGGATAGCTCTGCAACCCCATTGGTGAAGAGTCTGATTAATGCATAGAACATAGAACCCATCAAGAAGTTTGCACTTGTCAAATCCACTGACATCTGGGTGCGAATGAATACTGTCATTGTCAAGAATGCAGTGAAGACGAGCTGTTGGATCACAAGGATGCAAGTTACTGAGAGTTGACAATGAAGCTATATGTACACTAGAACTACCATGTAGCCGTTAGGATACTAACTTGGAAAGTCTTGAAAACATAAACAAACGTGTTCCTTTTCATGAGAAGCAGCTCTCTGGCCATGGAAGCCTTGAATAATTTCCATTTGCTCAAGGAGTAGATGCTAAATGACAAGGCACCACCATGAGACTGAGATTTATCATATGGTTTAGAGAGTTCTTCATCCAGTTTCACCCCTAGACCACTTGCTCTGAACATCTGACAGAATTGATCTGCTGAAACATAGCTGTAAGGACGGTCAGTTCGGCACCAGTATTGCCCTTGATCCTTCTTTGAGATTACCTGTGAACGGTTCAAATGAGATGGGAAGCTGGGGAGATGCAAAGAGTAATAAAAAGGTAATGACAGGTTAGACTTCACACCTCCTGAAGGAAATCAGCAGCACCCTTTCTTTGAGGGCACTTGAAACCACAATCCTCAAAAAATTCAAGTGCATGAATTCGGGGACCATGGTACACAATCTTGCCCTCAGCCATCAATATCACATCATCAAAGAGATTAAAGGTTTCAGGGGCTGGTTGAAGAAGTGACACCAAAGCCGTGGAATCTGTAATGTGCACCAATTGCTGAAGGCATGTAACTATCTGAAAAGTTGTGGAGCTGTCTAAGCCAGTAGATATTTCATCCATAAATAGAGTTTTTGTGGGGCCAACGATCATCTCTCCTGTTAGATCAAATCTCCAAAGTAAGTATGTCAGGAATTATCTGCCTTCGTTTCCTACTTCTGTGGTGGAACAGTAAAAGATCAACTAAAACTCAGAAAGCAAAAGGATTTCCTTTGCACCTGTAGTTAGCCTTTTCTTTTGACCACCTGAAATGCCTCTTTTCAGGGCACTACCGACCATTATGTCAGCACAGATATCCAGTCCAAGGATCTACGAGACAACAATGTGGCATTTGGTGTCAGTAACGGCTTGGCTTAATTGTTTAAGGTATTTAAACCAGAATACTTACCTTCAAAACGTAATCCGTCTGGAGGTTTCGCCTTTGTCCTTCAGTTGAAATTGCCTACAAAAAGAAGTACTTCTTCCCTAAACATCATATCAAATAGTAATGGAAATATACCAGTCAAAAGTTCATCCAAACATCGTTACCTTCATATAGGTGTCCACATCTGGATCTGGAACAATTCCTCTTTCTTTTTCTCTTCTGCTAACCTCCATCATCAAGTCTTCGCAGGCAGAAATGGAAGTTGAAGCTTAACTAACTCCGAAATGATTGAACAGCATATGCTCATAGGTAAATAGAGGAAGGAAGTTAAGAGCATTTACCTTCTCTGGTTCCAACGCCCTGGCACTGAGCTGAAAAGTCGATAGTTTCTCTCACAGTCATCTCGGGTATGTGTAAATCGTACTGACTTATGTAGGCTGATGTTTTCTGAGGAACAAACTCATGTAGCTTGTAACCGTTATAGGAGATTTCCCCTTTGACCTGTGAGGTAGATTAGCCAAGGATTTGATGAAAATACATCAGTTTTCATTCAAGCTGCCATTATTTTCTCTTTTCCATTTCTTCTCATAATTCCTAGCTTGTTAGTGGGATCTCATGAGCAGTAACATGGCAGATAGTTATAGAAAAGAAAAGGCTTCCACTTCTGTTACAACTTTCTGAAAACGCTAACCTTGAGAGACGGATCCAGGTTGCCTGAAAGGGCCAACAGTAAGGTGGTTTTACCGCAGCCGGGAGGACCAAGAAGAAGAGTAAGCCTGCACATCAAACCTTCCATCAACAACATTCATTCTCCAACTATCTACGAATAATATATATATTGAGATATTCTGGTATACAAGGATATGAAAACATTCGAAACGTTTTCATCTTCTCTTTTCAGAAAGCAATAAACGAAGATGATCTTTCATCACCTTATATTCTCACATACGGACAAATTTCCACATACTGTGTTTGTCAAACTGATCCCAGAATGGCATTACCTTGAGGGTTTGATGATACCACTAACACCTTTCAGAATGCTCAAGTTGGTTTGACGTGCCTTGCTCCTGAACATATTTGGGAAAGCCTGTTAAAAGCCACACAAGCATGCGGTTAGTTTGTGGGATAAGAAAGGTTCTCTTACGTTAAAGACCAGGAGGGATGAAGTTTTCTTACTGATAAGAAGCTCACGACAGTATTCCATAGCGTAGGGAGAGGCTTCCCCTGAACTATCTCGCACTCCGCTTCGACAGACAGGTTGTTGAATCTCACCTCCACAGTGGGTAACTTCACGTTCACTCTGCAAATAGGGCCATTCCATAAGTTCAGTACAAGTTTTCAGGCATACATCAACGGATCAAATAATATGGACAGTGATTGTTTTTGCTCAAACAAAGTCAACAAGTTGTAAACAAGAATTAACTCTAGACAGTAACCTAGGTTAGGCAGTAACAGATGAATGTTCTGCAAGTAGTTCAGAGAAGCTGGCAAACAGTTAAAACTAGGAGAAAGTGAAGAACCTGTCGAGCCTGCGTCTGAGTTTCTGGAGCAAACGAAGATTATCAGCCTCGATGTGGTTGATGAGCTTCTCAATGAAGTGATGTTTTTCAACAGCGTCAAGCTTGGTAACATCAGTAATCCTCTGAGCTTGAATGTCATTTCCTTGATCTTCAAGTTTGACATGAAAGAGAGAAGTTCGAACCCTCTTGTAGGTGGGTAATCTCTCGATGGCAGCCCAGTGCAACTGAAGTTCATCATCTTCCTCCTCGGTAATAGAATCTACATCCATATCACGGCTTGGAGTTCGACGCACTGCCATGGGTTGGTGGTTGAACGACTAAGCTTGCCTTGTTTGCGAGCCTCCGTAGAGAAATATATAAACTTGCAAGGTTGAAAACATCCAAATGCACATCAAGGTAACGTAGTCTTGTGATCTAAGACTGGCACTGGTGAATGGCGAACACCGCTGATGCAGACTTCTGTGTTGACATTGACTGTACTCCTGATTTTACTCCCATCATGAAAATACAGATCAAACCAATAAATATATTGTAAACTAATCAATTATCAGATTATTTATTCTTTTAAAATAAAAAAGAATTAAGATTTAAATCTCAATACTTATAGGAATGTAAAAATAGGACTAAATAACTAGATGTTTGAAATCCACGTATACCGTAGAATTACAGAAGAAAGTTCCACTGTAGTTCGTATGCTGACTTTTCAAACCTTAGATGAGTCCTGCATTTTGGATTCAATGGCAGCCAGCACATTACCGAGTCATTACACCATTGATTATTTTACTTCTAGAACATTGATTATTTTATTTCTAGAACATAATTATCCAGAGATAAAGAAAAATATATAATTTTTCATATTTAAATTTATTCCATTTTTATTATATATTTTTAATCATTTAAATATCGAATTCAATCGTTTTAATTTGTAAAATTGAATTTTTTAATTTAAAAATCTATAAATTTATTTCGATTCAATTTTTTATCTTATTTTTTTTATTATTTCAATTTTTAAATTAAAAATATTAATTTTTAAAAATCTTAAAATTTTTAAACGAAATCAAATTTAACAATTCAATTTCATTTTTGAATGAATTCTAAAAAGAAAAAGATATAATTTTAATTTTATGATAAATAGAATATCAGTTAGTGAATAAGTAAACAAAGATGATAAAAAATTGGGAAGTTGGTGTTAAAATAAATGAGGTTGAATAAATAAAAGAGGAGTCAAAGGAAAGGAAGGGGTGGCGATGGGCGGATGACTTGACTTTGACAAACGAGAGCTTCGTAATATTTTTAGTCTCTTTTATTAAATGGCTTGGACGGGTTCACGGAAACCATCATTTTCCGCATTACTGCTTGGTCATAATTTTTAAAAAAATATTTAATATTTTGATACCATTCAGATATTATTTTTTAAAATCTTTTATTTTATTTTTAGAAATTTAAATGTTTTTTTTTAAATAATTTTTAAAGTTTACTTTTTAGTATCTCATGTATTCTTTTATTATTTTAAAATAATTAATTAATCAAAATATGATTTTATTGGGTACTTCAATTTTAAAATATAATACAAACTAGCGGATCACTAATAACTGATAGATATTTTTTTTATTTTTAGTTACTTTTTAATAAAATATTTAATATATTAAACATTTATTTGATTAGTTTAAAATAAAAAATTGAAGAGATAAGTAATAATAAAATAATTTTTTATAATTAAAAAATAATATATTAAAAGAAAAATATATCTAAATTTATTTTTGTAAATATAATAATAAATTTTTTTAAATTTAAAAATTTCAAAAATAATTAATTAAGTATAATCATATATATTATTTTCAAAATATAAATACTTATATTTGTAGTAATATTAAATAATTTTTGAAGTTTTTATAAAAATAATAATTTTTTTAAAAAATGATTTTTCACAAGAAACTTATACTAAATTTAAATAAATCTTTCTTCAAATTAAAATAAACTTAAAATAAATCTACAGTATACCTTAAAACCATTATTTTTACAAATGTACTTTAAAAATTCATTATTTTTATAATTTTTCAAAAAAGATAATAATTTTATAAATTTCTTTTATTTTTAATAAATTTTGAACATATAATCATACCCTTTTTTTAACCTTTTTATTAGGGGGCCACGTGTTCCAAGGCCACATTGGTAGGATGGAGATAGGCTGCTTCTCTCGTACATTAAATACGTCCGTGTTATCTCTATCTTCTTATCCCCCAGAAGAAAGAGACCTGTCTACACAGACGTGAGGGATCAGTAACGCCCACGACGCATGGCGGCTCTTCGGGTTTTATTTTCCTGGCGATCCCATTCTGTGAACATCCTAAGATACAGAAATTACACCCAACTAATGGACTCCAAGCTACAAAACACTATTGGCTAACAACAAACTCTTAAATACCCATCTTCTGTGCCAACAACGAACAACCGTGACAAGGGTATGATGTTTATAGTTGACAATACTGACAAATTTTTCATTCCACTATCAGCTGTGTATAGTTTCTGAGGCATGATCTGCTGCTTTCCATCCTGCCACATGACATTCACAAACTTGTTACTAAAGACATAAGAGCAGCACAAACGTGATATTTATCACTTAGCATTTAGTTTGCTGAGGGTTTCTGAAACCAAACGGTATGATTAGTATGTGTTCATGGTGTGATTGTGCAAGTTATCTGCTGAAAGGAACGTGATTCATGGAAATGCTCGTAACATACTTCTTCAGCAGATCCAGACAAGGTGGAAAGGCCGATCTTGTTTTTTGAAATTGAAATAACATCTTGTCCCCATATTGAGAAACCGGATACTCCATCAGTATGACCTTTAAAAACAGTGGGATGTGGTGTCCAAGTCCTGCACAATAATATCACATAATAAGAATGGAAAGGAAGAGAAAAGGAGATACACCGCATACTCATGCATGCAGCACATCCAAATACACAGGAATTGAACATGAAAAACGAAGAACAATAACCTTCTAAGGTCCCAAATTTTTAGAGTCCTGTCAAGGGAACTGGAAATGAGTAAATGGTCCTCTGCAGCAGCCAACTATACACGAAAAATGTGAGAACCATTTTCCATCAAATTCAAAGAATTTTTTACTCTGAAAGTTTAAGCATACCTTAGTCACATATCCATCATGAGCTCTCCAAGAGGCAACAACGTTTCCACTTCTCACATCAAATATCCTGCAGTGACCAGAACTTAGTCCAGATGCTATCCATGACGATGGTGCAAATGTTCCATCTGCTGGAATTTTGTCAGACCCACATGAACATATGGTAGAGACAAGGGAAGGAAACGCAGATTCTGTAGCTTCACCCCTCCATAGATGAAGCTTTCGACCCTGGGTAACATCAAAGAACCTGTACAATTGAAGAAATTGTCAAAATAAGAACACCACTTTTAATGAGTAGCAAGATGAAGTCTTAATGAACCAGTAGGAATTCACCTGAGAGAACCATTTCCGGTTCCAACTACAAGCATTTCAAAAAAATCTAAATAGTGCATGCATGTGTATAAGCTCCCATCAAACGCACTGGTCAGTAATCCACTTGATAATGTGTTGGTAGAATTCAGCATATTGGGATGATCGACATTAATCTTCGATGCAGAGGAAGAACGGCTTCCTAACTGTGCAGAATCAGCTGATGGTTCAGCAAAAACTGTTAGTATTTTGCCTGTTCTGCCATTCCAGAGATGAATGGTTCCATCGCAGGATGCTACCCTTCCACTTGATGACAATACACAGATGTCGTTCACCACCTAAGAGTCAATTAAGCTATTAGATTATCAATGAAACAACTATCACAACAAATGCAAGAGCTTCAGGACAAATAGACATGACATAGATACTGAAAGTCCAACAAATATTAAGGGACCTTCAGGGACATCGGAACTACAGTTATGGCAGTTAAATTATCAGATTTTCTGAAAAGGCAGCAAAACATGTAATTACTCTTATTGTAAATATTGAATAATACCCCTGCAAATAAAAACCATCATACAGGCATCCACACCTCACAAGGATAACAAGACTTCAAAGTGAATCAGTTCAAAAACAGGAAAAAAAATGATCATGTCTCGATACATATGAGTGTGCAAGCGCGTAAAACTTTTGCTATTTGTTTCTTACGGAATGTGTTGCAAAAGAATGCACATTCTTTTTTTTTTTTTTTTTTTTTTGTACATCATTCTCTTACTTTACAAGGCAAGGACAATGATTCAAGCACAAAATAATAGAAGATGCAAACCTCCTCATGGCCATCATAACCAGATATGCAATTTAGTCTTGAAAGTTCCCACTTTTGGACAGTTCCTTTAAAACCTGGGCCAGTGCCTGCAGTGAAAACGGTGGATTCATCATTGCTAACTGCTAAAGATCTCAGTGCTCCATGATGTGCACGGATTGAGTATAAAATAGACGCTCTAATCTTCCAAGGAAGTCCATCTTTCAGATTCATAACACGCCCAATGTACTCAGGCCCGTCCCAGCTACCAGCTGGACTGGGGAACCAAAACCAGGGTTCACGTTTTGAGAGGTTTGAGGCTGCTAAATGACTTCCAACTGAACTCTGACGAGTGCCATCAAACTGTCTCTGAAATATCATGTTTTTGGCACCTCTAGTTCCTTGTGATTGTGGAACCGACCACCCAACACCATTAAGCAATAGCTTAGCAGGATTAAAGTCAGAAGTTGACGTCTTGATAAAAGGAGGCTTTTTAACAGTCGAGTTTTCAGCTCCACTTTGAGATGGCTCTCCTGAATGCTCCCACTGAATTGTACAAGATTCAGATGTACGGAACAAGAAATAATGCTCAAAATTGTGGGAAACATACTGGACACAACAATCTTGTATTGATGCCATAAGCATGACAAGGCCATACCTTCCAATTATAACATCGTAGAAGAAATTGCTCAAGCAGCAACCAAGTGGCACAGCTCTGACGAAGTTTCTCAATTCCAAGAAAAGATGCAAATGCAGGATACAGGGATAACCTGAAAAATTAGCAAAAATAAAAACAAACAGGAAACAAAACCAAATGAATGGTCGCAAGTAGATATGAAGACGTAATCTTTTTGAACAACTATTGCCATATAAGATTTCTGCAATAAAATTAATATGAGCAGCACCCACACAAGGTCCATACGGCTTTCAACTTGAGCCTCCCCGTCTACTTTGACCTTGGAGATCTTTAAGGTTCTGCTGCGAAAAGCAGGGCCATTTTCTGTTTCTTGTGAGAAAGCAAGCTCATCAAATAGCTCTTTAAGCTGTGGCAGAACATGTGATGCTGTTAATTCAGGTCCAATTCGTTGACAAATTGCCATTAGAGTAGTAGCAGCAACCTGTCAAAAAAAAAAGATAGCAATTTTCAATGAAATTGTAGTAGAAAACATATAATTGACAAGCTAGACTATGAACTTGAAAGAAGAAGTGCAAGTCATTGAAAAAGCAAAACTAACAAAAAGATCTTTATCACTGTTAAAACTGAACTCCCATGTGTTGAAAGAGTAACAAAACAAAGGGTATACAATTGTCAAGTGAGCCAAACTGAATTACAAGAAGCTACTACGGTGTGGAGGTGAGCTCATTTGAAAAAAACAAATGATTTTAATGTCCTAATTCAATCTATGCAATCTCGCTGGGTTCATGGACTCTTCAACATGCTACAAGAGTGGTGAGAATTAAAGGCCACGAGTAAGGGGTTCAAAACTCATGGTAAGCTGAACTGAGCTGTGAGCTGAATTGAGCCTAAACCATAGAATAGGAGCCAAACCAGATAGATGGTGTACTGGTGAAGGTACTTAAATTAAATTGTACACAAAAACAATCAATACAAATCATTTGATCCAATTTAGTTGGAGATGACTCCATCACGTCTCAAGTCATGAATATACATGCAATAGCAGCATTCTAAAACAAAGAAACAACTGCACAATCAAGAAATAATGTAAAACTTAAGACTACCTGAAGCACTGGAAGTTCCAAGTTGATCTGCATGAGAACAGTAACATGTATAGAACTCCTATCCTGAATGATCAAAGATGCATGTCATTTTTTAAGTTTGCCAATCAGTTCTTCAATAAGAACATTAACAGAGTGAATGAAGACCAAGAGCAATATCCATACTTCAATCAATTCTTTTACAACCACCTCTCTTGGCAAGAATGCAACCAAACCATTTAATGTGCTTAAGCAATCAACCAGTGCTAAAGCACCCCAACTCTGAACTGGCTCAGGCTTATTCATAGATGACATAGTGACACAAGAGCGAGCAACTTGTTTAAGCAATGGTAACATTTGTCTGACAATGAAGCTCTCACCTAACAAACCACCTGAAAAATCAAAGAGAAAGACTGCTTAGCAAAGCGAGAATGTCAAATTCATAAAAAATTTCCACCAACAAATGAACTAAAAAAGCATACCAATTCTAACCAGCACATCAATTCCATCAGCACAGAGTCCTTTCCCAAAGCAGTGAATCAAAGGAAAGATTGTCTGGATTAAGACCAGAAGAAATGGTAAGTTGTAACCACAATAAAAAAAAATTGAATGCTTGCATGGACTTATAATTTTACCATCATGCATTTGTGTAGAAACCTAAAGACTTATCCATCTTTACCAAGAGTTGGAAAGTAGGATGACCTTTTCTTGTAAAAGAATTAGAAAGGTTAACCTGATTGACTGTGATAGGCACACCAAGCTCTTCGCTTGTACCAATCAGCAAAACTGAAGCAGCAGCAGCTATGCTCTTATGAGGAACAACAAACAAATTTGACAAAACTAAAGGATGCAGTGTTTCCAAATATGCTTGTTTTCCGATGAGATTCCAAATTTCTTGCACAAATGAACCTTGAAGAAGCAACACCTTCAAATGTGAATAACCTGTAGTCTGAATTAAATGTCTCCCTTAGTAACAAGTAAAGGATGATAATTCTATACATTTAATGATTGAATACTCTTCCAAAAAATAATTATTCATAACTAGCCTGTAGAATCTTTTGAATAGCTGGCAAGACTAATGTATTTACTGCCTTCGGTGTCAAACATTTAATGAGTTCTTTCAGCAGAATGTAAGCCCATTCAGCTTCAGAATCAAACTGAATGTTTACCACAAGAGGTAAACAAAAGGGAGCACACATTTCAGCCGCAAAGATACCCATTACTTTGAGGGCTCCTTGTTTTGCAAAAGTTGCTGCATATTGTAGACGAGATCCATTGTTTGCTAGAATCTGAAGTGGAGCAATAAACATATAGGCTGACTTGACCGTTGTTGGAAAATAAGGAGACTCCAGAACACATTTTGCCGATGGTCGCCTAAGTATTTAGGAGGAACATTGAATGAAACAAAACATTCAGGCATGGTAACAAACAAATATTGGTCAAATAAAACAAATGAAATGAAAAAGTCTGTTCCAGGGAAAAAACCAACTCTCCAGAACATAATGTCACAAAGAAAAAAGATGAAAAAATGAGAACCTGTTCCAATCCTTCTGGATGCAGGCCTCCACTAAAACTTTAGCATGAGGAGGAAGATCCACAAAGGATTCAGGTAAAACACCACTTTCAATATATGCAGCTAATGAGGTTGGATTGAAGAGTGGTCTCTTCAGGTAAAGTTCGGCCAAGATACAACCAACAGAAAACATGTCCCTAGCAAATTCTTCAGAAAAGTTGCTTGAATATAATAAGTTTTGTCTCCAAACCAGTAACTCTTGATATCCCATGGAACCTTCAACATCCGCCTCAATACACTCAAGAAGATAACTTAAATTAATATGAGATGGCGAGCCGTAGCTGTGAAGAGACCTGTAACTGCTTTTACCGTTACTCTCAGCAGCTGATACTTGAACAGAAGAGATATCCTTCACAAAGTTTTTTGGACCATAAAAGTACTGAGGACTCAAATGACCAGCATGTTCAGAAAATAAAGATGCTTCTTCCAATTTTTCTAAATAAGAAGCTTCAAAAAGAAGAGGTGTCTTCCCCTCTGATGCATTTGACACAGACGAATTGGTCCTGTTTAGTCTTCTCCTTGCTGAAGCTAGACGTGCAGGATGTGGTCGCAAAAAGAGCTGACGGCGTCCGATTGATCTTGGCATCATGGGTTCTGATGCAGGCAGCATAACATTCTTTGCAGCTACAGCTGCCTTCCCAGACATTTTGTAGCCGAAGGTAATGTCAATCCAATGATGAATTTGACTTGAGACACGTTCACCTTCTAAAGCATCTCGATGCAGTTTAATGAACTCCTCTGGACTACCTGCCCATGATGGTAATGCCAGATCTGTCATGCCAGAATGTACAGAACGAAAGATTTGAGGATCGCAAAAGAACTCAGGAATGCACTCATCAGGGGTCCACTGGTACAATCTTAGCATATTAGAAGGATATTCATTAGGTTCATAGACTGAACGAACAGCCAGACGCAGAATGCTCAATGGTAATCTCCTAGCCTTGTAACTGCAGACAGCTAACTCAGAAAGGCATTCATCTGATACATGATGTGGTATTTCAGATGTTGAATATGTGAAATCCAACTGCTCGTCACCTTTAGCCAACCGCCATTTGCTTTTGCTCAAGTCACGCCATCCTATATCAGAATTTTCATCTGGTTTTGTGCTGAAGTCAATTACCCATGGCATTACAGTATGAAATGCATGATCTCCCCACCTTCTACCAGCCATTTTGTTTAAGAGAAGTAGATACTCAAAATTACTCAGTTCTCCCCTCCACCACAGATTAAATTGAGAATGCCAATCTATAGATAAAGAAAGCTTCAGATCTGCATAAAGTCCTTGAGAAGAGCTGCCATCCGTGCAGCAACATATCCTAGCAGAGGCAGCAGTAGATTTGCTTTCACCTTCCCATGATCCGGATTGTGGCTTATTACAAAGGCGTAGCATGCACCAGCATAAATCAGTTAGCATTAAGTTAGAAGGATGTATGCTACCATGGGGAACCCATAAACCATGTAAGCAAGCAAGAGCAGAAAGTAGCTGGTAAAACAAAAATCTTATATGCCACTCAGACCTTATGACACCTGGAGAGAAATATAAAATACTTTCCAAGGTATATGGAGTTTTTGGAATCATAGAATAAACAGTCCCAGATGATTTGAGGTATCCAAGAATAGGAACTATATTTGGATGCCTAAGGGAGCCAGGGATGCTATTCTCATCAAATGAAGGTATCCCGAGAAGAGAAAGAAAGTTTACAGAGTCTCGACCTGAAGCATTTCCTTCAATCAAGAGAATAAGGGAGTGCAATACGTGATCTTCCAGAGAGCAGGATAAAAAATTTGAAGCAATTTTTTCAAAGATGGTATAGGAACAAGTATCAGAATGAGCAAGGGGAGCCAATCCAGAAATTATACGAGAGCAGGAAAATCTAGTACAATGAGTACAGGTAGAACTTTGAGATGCAACCAAATGCACAGATGCCTTTCTATCATTATTCATCAAATAGGAAGATTGTGATTCCGTGTTGCCGGAAATTGGATGATTGACGTCATCTGGATTCTGGGTTGCTTGAGATGAAGATGGAACAAACATCCCATGGCTGTCACCATTTTCATCAGACTGTACAATATATTCATCACTGCCAGAGAAAGAATGGTATTCAGAGAAGAAGAAGCCAAGTTGGATGGACGTGCATATGCAAACATTTCTTTTTCTTTTTAGATTTAGCACGTACTGATAAAATGCTATGAAGTGAAGAGGAAACAGGTGGGTAGAATAAACGGAATTGAAGTATAATCATTTCTTTGTAAAAAAAAAAAAAAGAAAGCTGGAATAGCCGGCCAAGGTCACCGGAAATAATTAGGGAAAGAGAGAGAGAGAACTCACACGTATTTAGCCAAGCAATGGAATTGGTTAACGGGACAGAGCTCCAAAATAAATTTGGCATCAGAAGTTGGCATCTGCTTCAATGTTTAAACAATTGAGAAGATGAATCAATAAAGAGAGGTATTACTAGTTATAAAGATTCAGGGAAAGAGAGAGACCTGAACGACAACAGAGGAGGCAAGAGGGAGGGCAGAATCAGAAAGACCATAACAGAAAAGGAGCTGGTCGGAAAAATCGGATTTGATTCGGCGTCGAAGGCAGTCGAAGCACTCCATCGTCGATCTAATACCGTTTCGTCATCTCCAACTTGATGAAGCTATTCGAAGCTGCCAGTCACTCGTGCAATGCAATTGTTGGAATTGACTGGTTGGGCGAAAGGAATATCACATAATAATGACTCTCTAGTTTCAGCTGGTTGAGAGAGAGTAAGCTTGAGCGTCCAGCTTACATAGACGGAAGCCGTCATTTGTTAATTGAAAGCGCAAAATCAACAATTAATAACAGAGTCGGCGCCAATTGCATTAGTCATTCATCGGAACTTATAGCTAAGTAATTGGTTGGGTGTTGATTGTTTGATTGCCATGGTAATTGAAATTTGTTGATGGAAACAGTAAGCTATAACAAGGATACACTTCACTAGTTCAAGGAATATAATGGGGATTAATCTTGCTGCCTTCTATGGTTAAAAGTCGAGGCTCGATGGTTGTAGCGCTGATGAAGGAAACCATGGTCATAAGTTGACTGTAATATTATCACTTGCAAACCTATCAGAGCTTTGAAGGAAACGATCTTCAACCATCAATGAGTTTCTCAGGCTATATGGTTGAAGAACGAAAAGAGTTTCTTAATTTTTACTTATAATGAGCTCAATATCATTCAGTTCCACTATGATTGTTTGAATTTGATCCTTCAGTCAACTTCTGATCAGCCGTATCCATCCTCGGAAGATTGCGGGCTTCTTTAACTCCGGTTAGCCATCCTAGCCGCTACCTATTTCTCTCCCATGGGCAATGGAGATATGATCGAATAATTGAAGTACAATTACGTGATTGTGAAGAAGAAGAGAAGGAGGAGGAAGAGGAGGAGATGAGACTGAAACTGTAAACGGATTACCGCAAAATAGGAAAAAGTAACCAAAAAATAATTGATTGGGGCCAAAATCTGAATCGATGAACTAGTCTAAACATTATGCGCAGAGATGAACTCTCTGAGCATACAATTAATTCATATATCCAGGAATAGTATTCCAACATTAATTTCACGCACGACAACATTTACAGATCGATCTTTCTACAGAAGGGGGAAAACAGCTCGCAAGCCGCCACTGGTATCATAACTAGGCTGACATCATTGCTTGCTTGCCCTATCTCCCATGACAAGGAACATAGTGCACCATCATTAGTCTGGTTTCTTCAAGTTCAAGCAATTATCCGTTGCTTGGCGAAACAGTTCCTGAACCTGCTTCAGTTCCTTCTCTATATCCACCAAAAAGGAGTACATCAGAATGCCTTTCATATATAATAAACAAAAACAAACACGAAAATGCTAGCAACGTCTACTCATTGCTATTACATTTTCAACATATTAATAACAGACCAGCTTGCACCAGTAAGAACTTTTTAGCAGCAAATGTCATTTTCATTGATGACAATCTCCAATGCCACACGTTAACAATTCCCAATTACTTTTATCATCTTTTTTTCTTTCTATCGTTCAAAAATAGGGAACGACGCTCATGCCAGACTATCATACATGTCCTTATGTGGGCACACTTGCTGCCCGTTAACATCGATAACTGGAGACTGATAAGAAATCCTTTGTTTAAATGTGTTTTTTTTTTTTTTTTTGTGGTTTGCTTATTGCAGGATCCGAAAGAAATTGTGATATAAATTTGAATCTCATGAGCCGAGGTACTTCCAAAGTTTATCCAAGCAAGCAAGTATAATTTAGACATAACGTTTAAGCTCTGGAAAATTCACCTGCAGCTTCCAGTTGCCTCTGGAGTTCTTGGCCTACAGCATCATTTTCAGCCTGGATCATAGTAGAATGCCAAAGTAAATTAGAAAGACATTTAAACAAAGAAAATCATAGAACTGTTAGAAAAGGGATGATTTTAACTCCATACCTGCAGTTCTGCTATTCTTTTCAGTTGAGCTTCCTCGCCTCCTTCGGACAATGGAAGCGCAGCCACTAAAGCATCAAACTACGCAAAGAAGATTCAGCAGTTAGTTTCATGGCAGTTGGATCACAAAATATTAGGATCAAATGACAATATAATATCAGAAGTACTAATAGAACTTCAGAATTTTCCTGAACCTAAATGTAGTTAATGAATATCATATATAAGGTTATCCAATCATAGGCATTACCGAAAAACCAAAACATCACATAAATGCAGAAGCTTGAATTCTTCTTGAGGAAGACACAAACCAGTGGTAACTCACAATGCAAATCCTAGGGACTTCAGAAGGCCAAATTCTACGATTTCTTAAAAATTTGAAAAGAAAATAAAAGAAAACAAACTTTCAAAAAGGAGAAATCACGGGTCCGTTAATGCACAAACAACCCAAATGAATAAAACCATATGGCATTGGAGGCAGTGATCAGTACCAACAAGAAAAAGAAACAGACAGTTGTAAGGGAAAAAAAAAGTCACCTGCTTAGCAGCTTTAACAAGAGCAGAACTCATTAACTTGGGTTGGTCAGGGAAATCTTCAGCAGGATTATTAGGAGGAGACGGTTCCGGGTAATTTGGAGAGAGACGAACCGGAGGAGCATCTCTTTGCAGCGTCCCTATGGTATTAAATGCAAGATATGCTATTGAATCCACTTGCTCTTGTAATTGTGATATTATGTCCATTGAAACGCCTAGACATTTTTGCAATTCCAGTTTCCATCATGACCACAATAAAGCCATCACAATCCAGCTACAAGAGAAAATAATAAGAACAATTACCTTGAAATTTAATGCTCTGGTATTGTCGTTCTCTCTGTTACAGTAGCTTCAAATCACCCCAGACTGAAGGATATCAACCTGTGTTCTTTCTCTTTACAGCTCGAGGATCAAAAACAGACAAAGGATCAAAATCAGAACTTTGATGTATCACATCAGCAGGTAAAGATGCTTAAACAATTCAATACAAGTTTAACCAGTAGCAAGCAGATCCGCAGAAATGCAAAAGACCTGTTCTAAGTAGATTATGAACAGTGAATAATTGAAAACAGGTGTATTATCATCCATAACCATGGTTCCTCCTCCAAACCTCAAACCAAAGCCAAAAGCTGACTTCTTTTCGAATATGGAAATCAGCTAATCTTCAATTGTTTGCCATAAAATTAAAAACTCAACCTTTGCTGATCAGGACTTCATGTCCAGACAAGAATTATAACCAAGTTCATCAATTCAACAACGGAATAATACCCATCAAAATACAAACAAAGTTGAATCGATGATACGATAAAGAAAACAACAGACCCAGAAACAAAGTATTGATGAGATGGGTACCTGAATCTTCTCGAGAGTAAGGGTTTTACCAGTATGGGTCTTAACAAAGATCTGCTTCTTTCAGCTTCTCGTTGGTAACAATAAAGGGCAGATTTTCTCGAGGGAGAGAAAGATCGAGATCGATGAAAACCAGAGAGATAAAAAAAATTTAAAAAAAAAACTCATTTTACATGCTGCAAGCTTAATCCAATTTAAATTATTTATTATTTTATTTTAAATAATAAAAAATATTAATAAAACTAAAATATTTCATCAATATTTGTTTTATTTTAATAATTAAATTATAAAATAATTTATATATTTATATGATTATAGATTTATAAATTATATATTTAATATAATTTTTAAAATAAATTTCATAATATTTAATAATCCAGAAGTTTACGCACTGAATTCAAAAAAAAAAAAAGCTGGCGAGGAGAGGAGGAGCAGATTCAGATGACAATGGGAACATCCACGCAGGCGTACGGTGAATCTTGGTACTGGGACAACCGATACTCCAACGAATCAGGACCCTTCGATTGGTACCAGAAGTACTCTTCTTTAGCTCCTCTCATCAATCTCTACGTCCATCGCCATAAACACCCCCGGATCCTCGTCGTCGGATGCGGCAATTCAGGTCCCGCTGTCCATCCCTCCCTCTCTTCTATTCAATTTCTCCGCTTTCGTCTGAAATCTGTGAAATTGGAAACGAACTGATAATGTTTGTGAATGCAGCTTTTAGCGAGGACATGGTGGATGATGGATATGAAGAAGTGATTAATGTTGATATATCATCTGTTGTTATTGATGCTATGAATCTCAAGTATTCTAATCGTCCCCAATTAAAATGTATTTGCTCCACTTACATCTTCTCTTTTCCTTTTTTTTTTTTGGAAAAAAAAAGAATCCTGATGTCGAATTTCTTCTTGTTGTTCATTTTTCTAATTAAATTAAAAAAAATGATGCAGACATTCAGATGGATGTTAAAGATATGAGTGCTTTTCAAACTGCTTCCTTTGATGCTGTTATTGATAAAGGTACCCCTTTCCCTTTCATGCCATTTCCTCTCTTTCTTGTTTACACAACAAATATATATATATATACACACACACACACATATCCAATTTCTTATTGCTCTTTACTTTTGTTTGTGTTTACAGGAACTCTAGACTCTATTCTGGTGAGTGTTTAATTCCTTTCTTTGTGCTGCCGTTGCTGTCATCTCTTTTTGTATCTTCAACTCTTCAATGTTACTTAATATCACACACTCTTATCTATCTAGTGCGGAAGTAATTCTTCTCAAAATGCTGCCATGATGCTCAATGAGATTTGGAGGTAAATTGTATGACTATGAATACATCTACTCGTCAAGCTGTTTCACACTTTTATTTTTTGTTTTTCTTCTTGATCTTGTTCCCCCATATATTGAAACAGTTGATGACACTCTATAGGGTTCTCAAGGATAAAGGAGTATATATCCTGGTAATAGAAACTGCTTTTCGAAATTAGCAATATATACATATATTCATTTAATACTTAACCGGTCATCACATTTGTTGCAGGTTACATATGGAGCACCAGTTTACCGTCTACGCTTGCTAAGTGGGGCGTACTTGTGGAGGATAAAACTTCATGTGATAGGTTTCTCACGCTCCCTTTTACTGTTCAATGTTCAAAAATCAAAACTTATAATCAACATGCTACTTCCTTGTTGCCTGCTCCTGAAAGAGGCTAGGGAACAATATATTTTACAATAGTATATCAAGAAGAAACATAAAGTTTTATGCTCCTAATTTAGCTTCCTGTATGCATGGAAGTTCACCACAACGAACATTTAACATACAAAAGAGGCTAATGCCAAATGAACAGATGTATGTCCCGACACTTTCTAATGCATATGATATTCATATCAAGAAAACTTTATCATGCTATGATTCTCCTGCATTTATAACTCTACATAAATGAGTTGGACGCTTGTTGCTCATCAAGATTCCTCATTTCTAATTCTTTTGTTAGACATTGAATAGCTTCAAGTCATAAATTTGTAAGCTCTTGATCTTTCTATTGGTAAAGTGCAGAGAAGCTTTTGTCTGGGGGCAAATCCGAGCATCCATTGTGGGAGTTGACAAATCCTGTTCCACTTGATGATTATGGAAGCTCAGTTGAAGCAGCCCTTGGCAAGAACCCTGATGTCCATTACATTTATATTTGCATCAAGGTTGGCAAAAATCAACTTCTGTTGTTGTTTACTTTGTATTTGTCAATAGTTTCTAAAACTTTGAAGACTTGTTTGCATGACATGTATGAAAGTATTATCTCATTTTTGTCAGCTTAAAACTGATGATGTTTCAAGCAGAGGGGAGTTTATATTTGAGATTATGATCATATTCTAAAGTTATTCGTGTGCTTTTCACTTAGGATGAATCTTTGAAGGCAGATCAAAAGCATGAAGGAGAAGTCTAATGAGTAATACTAGGATGTCCAACATTTCTTAATAAGGATGTGCTGGTACGCCAAACGTTTCCACGTCACGGACTCTGGGCATGTTGTGTTTCGAGAACAGTGTTTCGTTGTTTGATTCCATGTATTCAGCTCGAGTGAAGTAACCTCTTGGTGCATCTACTCTTTCTTCTTATATGTGAGTAATTAGAGTCTTGCATTGAAATGAAATTGTTGGTTCATTAAATCATGTCGGCATGTCAGCACTGTAATTAGCAGGGACTTCATTTTAGTGTTGGACTGATACCTTGATGTGGTCGTGGTTGAACATTTTTATCTAAATGTGAGAAATTGTCGAACTTGCGATATTGGGTTAATCTCCTTCATCCAGTTGATTGGTTTGGACCTATTATTTTACCAATTCCCATATTTTTGTTATGATGGTGGAATAAATTCAGACGGTTTGCTTCTCTCGACAGAAGCATCTTTTTGCTGCTACTTCTGGTGATGGCGATGCATGCTAACGTACATCTTGCTATTAGGGGTAACAAATCGTTGTTAACACTCCGATCCAAGGGTGATGAAGATTCATAATGGTGTGTTGTTCAAGTGGCCTGAGCCTATGGAGGTGGATGCGACTAGTCACTTCTAATGAGTTGGCCAACGGTAGCTTAGATTTATCGGCTTATCTCTCTCTATATATTAGAAGTGCCGCTAGAACCAAATCTTACACCATAACTAAACAGCTTGATCGATGCAGCTTCTCTATAATGAGATCGAAAAATAGTTGATAAATCAAAGCAACCGAGAAGGTTGCTTCAAGCAACAAGAAATAGTGGGTATACTGAATGTTTTAAGGGTTAACATCAGTTCCTGGAAGATATTCCAAGGAAGAGGTTTGTCATGGAAAACATACAGGAGACGTTTCAAGTTAAGAAAAGGGACAAAAGGCAGCAGTCGTGAATATTGGAGTTTGTCCTACTTATCACGTGATGCTTCTCAGGCCTAAGATTAGTTTTGCTGTAATGTTGCTGATGTTATTAGGTTCCTGTCGATTTCCTAACTTGTGTATCATAACGTCGATACAGAAAGATTCCTTGTGAATGCCACGATAAACCGAGAACAAGAAGCAAGTTGCTGATGTTTTCAAGATTTCCTTGTTTGCCCAACTAAAAGGAAAGAAGGTAGGCACTTGGTTGCTTCTGGTAAGACAAATGCAAATGAATAAAGGAAATGGAAGGAAACCCACAAATCCATATTAAGCCTATTATGTAAATATGTATGTATGGAAACAGGACATATACCCACAAGACATGACGCATTATGGGTTTTGTCCTTTTCCCTGATGATTCAAATACACGATAAGGAGTGGGACTTACGTTTAAGGACTCTGGAAGGATGCCATTAGGAACGTTACCCTTTCATTTATCACCATCATCATCATCAATAATGATGATCTCTTTCGTCATAAATACAGATCTCACAAACTCAGACCCATCATTCTTTGAAGGATGGATCTAACAACTTGTTCATTTTGTTCTCTAAAATAGTTATAATAAGCTCATCCTCTAACTGCTAACTCGATTTTCGTTTCTGTAAGAGGTGAATCCGCCACTTGTCACCTTAGTTCATGATCGAGTTCTTGTTTTCCTCCCTTAAGCCTTATATTCTAACATGAAACCAAATCATTCCTTGGTTATGTTATGGCTGTCATGAATTCAAGAAGAGGCCTTTATTTTTCGGACATGTTCATCTAATCTAAAGTCAATCTGTACAGCATTCAACGTCGTCATATAATCATTTCATGCTAGAATCTTTATTTCTTGATCTGAGGGAGTATGACCGACAACATAAATATTTATATATATGATCAATATGTACCATATTTGATGAGAATTAATAGACATGATAGTATCATAAATAAATCTATAACTTTATGCAATATAAAAATTTTCCTGAAATAACGTGAACCGGGTGTTTAATATTGAAATTAAGACAAGACATTCCTTGGGACAAGCCACCGTTTAGTTTGGCCGCGTAATTACAACTGTTTTCAAAGCGGTGGTAAGGAAAATATAAAACAAATATCGTAGAAAACAAAAGAAAGAACAGGAAAGAGCGATTTTTTATGGTAAGGCCCACCTTCTGAATTGATTATATTTTTTGTTTTGGATCTGTCTGTCTCTTCCTGACCGCATTTTTCTCCACTAATGATGCAGTTCTGTAGATAAAAACAAGCAACCAACTTGATAAATGTTTTACAACAACCAAATAAACAAAATGAAGAAATCAGTGAGGCGAAAGCACTTGGTTACTTCCTTCCAGGCCAGCTTGTCATTGACTGGCACTCTCTCTTTGTAGCAGTAAGTATGTATTCTCTTTCTAGCTATAATCCTGGATCGATCATTAAACAGCCAAAAAGATTGTTACTTTCTTGTTGCATTTTCAGTTCTTTGAGTTGGGTTGGGTTGCTATTCAGCATTTGGATCTATCATTTCTCTCTCGCTCTGGATTTGTTAGCTTCCTGTCTGGGATTTCTTTATCATAAGCTTTGTGTCTTTCTGCTGCTTTTTAGAGCTTTGATTTGACACTAATGCTTCTTTCTTTCTTTTCCTGACAACCCACATTTGAATCTGCTTCAAAATCACTTTCTTCCCACTCTGGAGCTTTCATTGCAAGCTCTCTCTAATCCCATTTACTACATTATTTGAACAATGACAGTCTTACTAGTAAAATGCTTGTAATGTCCGTAGCTTAATCATTCAATTTTTCTTCTTTATGCTTATGAGGGTAAGATTTGTCCCCCAACATCATTCGATGTGTTATTCTACTGAGTATGGCTTTAATGAAACTTCTTTCATTGCATTCATGATTCTTCTTTTTCTTGCTTGAGGTGATTCGCCTACGTTTATTTGTTTATCTTTGGCCATGGATTATGTATTTCCTCTAATGGGGACATTATCTGCCTCCTACACAGCCATAAGTGCAGTGCCTTTGGTGAACACTTCTGCGTTTCCATCTCATAGTTGAAGCATACGATAAGGCTATTTCTTGTCCTGCACAAGGCATCATGGAGGAGAGCTTTGTACCATTTCGTGGAATCAAGAATGATCTTACAGGAAGACTCATGTGTTACAAGCAAGACTGGACTAGTGGCCTAAGCGCAGGTTTCAGGTATGCAGTCGCCATATCATTTTCCAGCAACATAGGATTTTGTTTATACTAACATGCTTCGGTTGAAAGTTTAATCTCTTTTCCATTGCGTGATCTGTTTTTGCTGAATGATGATTCTAGCTTTGTGCCTGTCTTAGGATTTTGGCACCCACAATGTACATATTTTTTGCATCAGCAATACCAGTTATTTCATTTGGAGAGCAACTGGACAGAGATACAGGTCAAATTGAAGATCTTCTTTTGTTTAATTGACTAATCCTAGCAAAAATCAGTTGAAGTTGTTAAGGGTGTGTCTTCGTTTGACAGATGGAGTTCTTACAGCAGTTCAAACACTGGGTTCCACTGCATTATGTGGTATTATACACTCCATTATTGGAGGTCAGCCTTTGCTCATACTTGGAGTTGCAGAACCAACTGTAATCATGTACACATTCATGTTCAAATTTGCCAAAAGTAGACCGGATTTGGGATCAAAGCTCTTTCTAGCATGGACTGGATGGTATAATCACAATTCCAAAATGGACCAATCTAGCAATTTCATCTTGATGTTCTATTACTATGCATTATAGCTACTTGTATTAGTTTTTAGGCTGAAGATCTTATCTTTGTTCAGCAATTAAACGTGTGCTTCTTTTAAATAAGCAGGGTATGCGTATGGACTGCCCTTTTGTTGTTTCTACTGGCTATCTTAGGAGCTTGCTCCATCATCAATAGGTTTACTCGTCTTGCTGGTGAATTGTTCGGCCTTCTGATTGCCATGCTTTTCATGCAGGAAGCTATCAGGGTAGGAAAACGAACCTTGATCATTTCATTATTTCTTGGCTAATGAAAAAAATTTTGGTAAAACATCTTCATCAAATCTATCCCCACATGCCAGTTGGGAGAAAAGTATTCTTTCTATGGAAGACCAACCAAATATTTCCATGAATATCATTATACCCTAGCTAGTTTCTAGGACGCTAATGTAATTTGATCTTTAAATTGGTTTTGCCAGGGACTTGTTAATGAATTTCACGTACCTGAAAGAGAGAATCCCAGCTCAATTCAGTTTCAACCCTCTTGGAGATTTGCAAATGGGATGTTTGGATTGGTTCTTTCATTTGGCCTTCTGCTGACTTCATTGAGAAGCAGAAAGGCAAGGTCTTGGCGCTATGGTTCTGGTAATTGTATTTATTTTTTGGTGAAGAACTTGCAGTTGCCAAAATAATAGTTTTATGATTACAATAGTAATAACATTGAAAATAATGCTTACTTTATCACAGGGTCACTAAGAGGCTTCGTAGCTGATTATGGTGTGCCATTGATGGTTCTGGTTTGGACTGCTTTATCCTACATTCCATCTGGAAGTACTCCTGAAGGAATCCCAAGGCGTCTTTTCAGTCCAAATCCTTGGTCAACAGGCGCCTATGATAACTGGACTGTCATGAAGGCATGGCTTATGAATTAAGAAAGCCTTTTCTTCTTCTTTGCATTGTTTCTGATTTTCCTGTGTATTAGATCCATCTATTGTATTAACAGCCTGTGCAAAACATTGACAGGATATGCTTAATGTTCCGGTTCTTTATATCGTTGGAGCTTTCATTCCGGCTACAATGATTGCAGTGCTCTACTATTTTGACCATAGCGTAGCATCTCAGCTTGCTCAGCAGAAAGAATTTAACTTGAGAAAGCCACCTTCTTTTCATTATGACTTGCTTCTTTTAGGAATCATGGTACAGTAATCTATCATCTTGCAACTCTTTCTTCACTTATGGAACTTGCTCTACTGGAAAAAGACTGTTGTTTTGATTTCTGAAATTGCTTGGTGATCTGGCAGGTCATACTGTGCGGTCTTGTTGGGATCCCTCCATCAAATGGGGTCATTCCTCAATCTCCCATGCATACCAAGAGTTTGGCTACCCTAAAGCACCAAGTATGCAAATCAACTTTGGGCGTCAGCATTTTCTACTCTACTGGAGATGGAAACTTTAGAAGTCTTTAGTCAGGGATATATAAACATTAGATGTTTTACACCAATCGTATATATTTTGCAGCTACTTCGTAATCGAGTGGTGGCAGCAGCACGCAAATGTATGAATAAGAATTTAGGCTTGTTACAAGTGTTTGAAAGCATGCAAGAAGCCTATCAACAGATGCAATCTCCTTTGATCTATCAGGAAGCTTCTGCTCTGGTACAATCACTTCCTAGTTGTTCTTTGTTTTGTCCTACATTTGGAAAAAGGGCTACTAACGATGATGATCCAGTTTTAACCTTGTCAAAACTTGTTACGTGATCAGGGATTAAAAGAACTAAAGGTGTCAACAATTCAGACAGCCTCAACCATGGGGAGTGTTGATGGGTCAGTTGATGAGACAGTATTTGATATTGACAAGGAGATAGATGATTTATTGCCTGTTGAGGTGAAAGAACAGAGGCTTAGTAACTTGCTTCAAGCTATAATGGTAGGAGGATGCGTTGCAGCCATGCCTTTGATAAAAAAGATCCCAACCTCAGTTCTCTGGGGTTATTTTGCTTTCATGGCCATTGAAAGCTTGCCAGGCAACCAGTTCTGGGAGCGGATCTTGTTGCTTTTCACTGCTCCAAGCAGAAGATACAAGTAGTCTAAATCGCATCCTTTGATTTGCTTATTTTGTCTGTTAGTTCTGCCTTCGCTCATGTTTATTTTGTCCTTCAGAGTGCTGGAGGAATGCCATGCCGGATTTGTGGAAACCGTGCCTTTCAAGACAATCGCCATGTTTACGATATTCCAGACAACTTACTTACTAGTATGTTTCGGGATAACATGGATTCCTATTGCTGGGGTGCTCTTCCCGCTACTGATCATGCTGTTGGTTCCTGTAAGACAATACATTTTGCCAAAGATTTTCAAAGGAGCCCACCTTCAGGATCTGGATGCTGCAGAATACGAAGAAGCTCCAGCTTTATCGTTCAATCTAGCAACTGTAAGTTACTGTTTCACATAGTTTACTTAACAAGACAATAAATAAAAACCGTAAACAAATGGAAGCTGTGGGTTGTTGGATGGCAGGAGGGAGAGTTGAGCAGAGTAGGGTCGTTCGCTGATGATGGGGAAATCATAGAAGGAATGATGACCCGAGGCAGAGGAGAGATGAAAAGCTTCCGGAGCCTGAGCGGGACGTCGACACCGTCTAAAGAGATGAAGAGCGGAAGGTCGGGGGAGGTGGTGTACAGCCCACGAGTGAGAGGGGAGCTAAGTCCTCGAGGATCGTTCAGTCCAAGAACTGCGGGAGGAGGAGAGATCACTGCTTTCACTGCAAGGCCATCCAATCTAGGAAGAAGTGGTTAGAAATCTGAGAGCCAACGCTCAGTGATAGATTAGTGGGACAAATCTGTTGTAGCAATTCACATTCATACCTTATTCCTTGTTTCATTTGTCTATAACCCAATTAACAATCCCAAAATCTGAAACTTATTGAAACATCTTCCCATCTGATCGTGGCTATCCGGATATCATACGAATGAATAACCAGCTCTGGACATACATAATAAGTAACATCATGTATTAATGAATGATAATATAATCTAACAGTATGATTGCTTTCTAGGAAGTTTACCATAGCATATCTGAATTATTGTCCAAAAATTCTCTAATTTTGGGTGTGTCGGTGCATCTCACATCATTCACCCACTCCTCCCTTCATTTTGAGCCCATAAAATTACAAATAAATAAATAAGAGATAATTAAAAATAATAAATTTTTTTAAAAAATAATGATAATTTTTAATTTATTCGAGACATAATTATAATTATTGCAAGAATAATGATTGTATCGTATTCAATATTCTTTAATCCTATATTAACTTTTTATTATGAAATCTAAAATTATTACTTTTATAATAACTTTTAACTTGTAAGAGGAATGATTCATATCTTATTACCTAATCAATAAAATAATAGCTTATTAAGATGAAATCAATAACTAATTTAAAAGAATGTTCAATTACAATATAATTAAGATATGATTTTTAAAAAAAATATAATAATAATAAATATTTTTTCACGAATACAAAAAAATTTAATAATATTATAAATTTACTGATAAGTAATATTTTCTTGCTTATTTTGCTAGTATTGAATGGATTTATTTCATATACCAGGTTAGTTTGTGGGATAATTAATGAATTTAAATACGTTTAAATAAGTCAATTTTGCATGAAACTTTTTACGTAAGCATAACAAGATTTTGCATGGCTTATTAATGATTTATTTATTTATTTGACATTTTTTTACTGTCAAAATTGTCTTTATTCACCTTTAATTTATTATTTTATATTATTTATATTTATGTAAATATAAATAAAAATCAACTGAAAATACGCTCCATAAAATTCAATCAAATCAAAAAACTCAAATATAATTTTAAAATTTGAAAATTTTTAATATAAGGATTGATTCAAATTTAAAATATATATATTTAAATATTAAAAAAAATAGATTTATATTAAAAATTTTAATTTTAAAAATAGAAAATGAAAAGTCCATTGGCTGGCTATAAATTTGGTAAACGTGACTAGACCCTTTTACCTATAAATTTTTCTCGACGCAGGTCAAATCGACGTCGTTTAAGGCATGGATGGCTTTTCCAGTTCCCGCGAACCTTCTAGGTTACCAGTGTCTGCCTGCCTGCCCCTCTTATTTATTTATTTAAAGAAATTCGGGTAAAATATTTCCTTTGAATTTTATTTATCATTTCCAAAAAAGAAAAAGAAAAAAGAAAAAAAGAAATAACGAAAATACGTCTGCTTTCTCTGCTGAATCCAGAAACCGACTGTTAATCTTTCCCTCTCCTGGAATGGATGATTGCGCGTTGGGGTTGGAGTTAGGGTTTCTGATGCTGAATGTTGAATAGGATTTTCATATTCTATTGTTCTGTTTACAAATTTATCATTTATTCTCAGGAATAAATCTCTTTCTCTGTCTTTTTTTTGGCTCTGGTAATTTTATTCTTCTTCCTCATTTCTTCTTTTGCATATCCTTTGCGTGTTTGCTTTTTTGCTTCCTTCTTTTCCTTTTCCTTGATCTTCCTTCCTTCCTTGCTCTACGACTTTACTCTCTGTTCCTCTTTTTTTTTTTGAGATTTTTAATAGGATTTTAGCTCTGGTTTTCCTTTTAATCAAGGATTTTATTGAGTTTGTTTGCGGTTGACTTTAGGACGTTTCTGTATATTGTGATATTCAGCGATTGTTGCTTTTTACAGCCGTGCTGTTGATTTTGGGGTTTATTTCTCCTCTTTCTCATGTTGAAGTATTATATGCATACGTATTACAGTTTTTGTGTTGATTTCTCCACCTTTGCATATCGATTACTATTTTTTTCTGCTTGTAATTTGTGGCTTTGGTTCATTTGGCTAAATGATAATCTGCTAAAGTGCTATGTCTTTACTTTTCAGGAGTGGCACTTCTGAAATGGACATGTACAGTATATCTACACCTGGAACTGCTGAAAATTACCTGGTATTTATTTTATTTGGTCAACTGTCTTGTTAAAATGAACGACACATACTCTTAATTGATGGTTCCGTGTCCCAGATTACGTTATTGTTTATTGAATGCATTACTTTTCCTGTTGTAATTATAGCTTCTTGTGTTTTGATTTTATAAGATTCAAGGTTCTGAGAACCCTCTTTTGATGAATCCACTTCTTGATCAAGCTGAAGCTATGTATAACCAAGGAGTCCCTGAAATTTTTGTGGATCAGGGCATTTTTTATCCTACTGCTACCAATTATGCATACTACTGTACAGGTAATTTTACAACCTTCTGTTCCTCTTTTTTTTTTAATTCTCTGCTGCAATAATCTCTATTATTTATGTATGTGTTAATTGAATGTATTCAGGACTTGAATCACCCGGTGAGTGGGAGGACCATAATAGGTTTTTTGGTGCAGATGGTCCTGATATCCAATATGCGGTGGGTGATTTATAATTTTCTTGCAAATTTATTTTTTCTTCTTACATGTGTTCTCTAACTCATTATCTGCATTTGAAATATCCTTTTGTTTGTTCAGGGTGCACAAACGGAAAGTTTACCTTATGTATATTATACTCCTAGCTATGGATACGCAGAGTCTCCTTATAACCCATATAACCCTCACATACCTGGTGCTATGGTAGGCGTTGATGCTTCATATGTAGGGGCACAGCAGTATTACCCTGTTGCCTCTTATCGGGATCCTGTATCTTCACCTGGTTATGTCCCTGTTGTTGTTCAACCAGATTTCATCCCAAACAATTTGACAGAACCCACGTTGGGTACTGGTTCAGCATTCATGAATAGGCCTGATGCAAGAGATCCGAAAGATGGCCTCAGTTCATCATCAACAGTCTTTCCCAAGAGCCAAACAAAACCTTCTTTGAATCAGTCTAATACCTTGTCCAAGATATCAGAAGGCCAGAGAGCTAATGTTGGAACTAGCAAGCAGTCTTTGACACATGGAAGTGTTTCATTTGGTAGTTTTCCAAGCTCATCACCATCACACATGATACAGGTAATGTATTTTGCTGGTTCAGTAGGTCTCAATCTTTTTATTTGTCTGTTATGAATATGGAAATCAATGAGTGTCAGTGTAATTCTTTTATCGCACTTCTGTCACACCTGTGTTACTGAGAGTTGTGTGTAGATTGATGACTGGCCTAGCTAGATACATTGCAATGGATGTCCATGCTCCATTTTATTATAAGCATTTCCTCCAATTGGTGAAAGTTCAATGAACCGTTCCAATTTCTTGCAGGGTAGAGGTGGTTCTGATTCATTTCAACCGATCACTAAAATTTCAAATGGGAAAATTCTTCCTCATTCTAACCAACTGAAATTTTCGGCCCCTGCAAATAATGGCTTCTCAAGTTTTGGGTCAAGTGCTCTTGGACGGACTGCAGCAGATAGGCTGCAATCTAAGATTCAAGTTGACAGAATGCCCCATGATAATGGAGGACCAGATGCTTTGATTGAGCAGAATCGTGGGCCCAGAACAAACAAATCGAAGAACCAACTGACTGTTAAAGCTTTTACAAACAAAGTGGGAGATGGTAATGCTCAAGGAAACATCATTATTTATACTGATCAGTTTAACAAGGATGATTTCCCAGTTGACTATTTAGATGCAAAATTTTTTGTAATTAAGTCATATAGCGAGGATGATGTGCATAAGAGCATTAAATATAATGTTTGGTCATCTACACCCCATGGAAACAAGAAGCTGCAGAGTGCCTATGAGGATGCACAAAAAGTAGCTGCAGGAAATCTTCGCCCCTGCCCTATCTTTCTGTTTTTTTCTGTAAGTTAAATTATCATCTTTTCTTTTTTCTAATTTTACTCTTTTATTATTATTTTTATTATTTACTTGTGTAATTTATCCTTTGCATGCATTTATGTCCTCGGTGCTGTTGTGGTCCTTTGTCACATAGGTTAACGGAAGTGGTCAATTCTGTGGTGTTGCGGAGATGATAAGTTCAGTCGACTTTCTCAAGGACATGGATTTCTGGCAGCAGGATAAATGGAATGGTAGCTTTCATGTCAAGTGGCACATCATAAAAGATGTTCCCAATGCCAGCTTTAGACACATTATCTTGGAGAACAATGAGAACAAGCCAGTGACTAATAGTAGAGACACTCAAGAGGTATTTATTTTATCTTGCAATAATTATCTTCTGCATTGGCTTGTGTTACCTGATCAACTTATAAAATTTCTGGTTCATGTCATTTCTTGTGCCAAGGCTTCGTTTGGTTGCTTGTGGTTGGATAGTAGGTATTGGTTTCCTACGGTTGTTGGTTGGTCTTTGGGGTGCTATAGAGGGTGTGTTGCTGTGTTGAAATTGTTTTCTTTTGTATAGTTGTTTTATCGAGCTCAAGCTATGACCTTGATCAGTGATGAATGTTACAATGTTCTTGTCATTTTTCTACAGATAATGTACAAGCAAGGTCTGGAGATGCTGAAAATATTCAAAAGTTACAGATCCAAGACCTCTCTACTTGATGATTTTGTGTACTATGAGAATCGTCAGAGAATAATGCAGGAGGAGAAATCTAGGCTTTTGTTTAAAAGATATGAAACACCATTTGCAGTGCCTGTATTAAATGCTGTTCGCAAGCTGGATTCTATTGTAAAGCCAGCTCTGGCTAAATTAGAGAAAACTACAGAGCAGAATGGTCCTAACAGCATGAAGAAACCGGAAGCATCTGTCACGGAGCATGTGTCTTCAAATTCTGATGTTGCTAATGCAGTTAATGATAGTAGGAAGCTCGAACACGCCGTGATGGGAGATGATATTGCTTCTGATTTGAATATTGGTTCGCTCAGTATCAACTCAAAGGAGGCTGAAGTTAAGCCCTCTCCTTGTGCTGCTACTGTCGTTGGTACTGATCCTGTTGACATTTTGACGGTAGGATCAATGCCCATTAAAGTTAACGGACCTGCTGAACTTTCTGGCGTTCTTAAAGTTGGTAGCATCCCACTTGATCCCAAAGCACTACAGCGTGAAAGAGGCAATTCCCTGGGTAAGCGTCAATCTTAAAATTAAAGATATTGGAAGGTTTACAGTTGAATGGGTGTGAAATGTGTGGGAGCATGTTGTTTTACATTGTAGATTTTGCATATTTGTAAAGTCATGCTCAATTTTATGGGCTATAGAGAGGGTTGGAAAATCTCTTCTTTAATTATGTTGTCACAAAGTGATCATCCATCATTTCTTACACCTTTTTCCTGCGTCACATGGTGTTATTGGTTTGATTCTCCTGTTGTGGATGTCATGGATTAATATTTGGGGTGCTTAACCTCGTTGCTAAAAAGTACGATTACAGTGTAATTTCGTACCTTTCTGTTGATCACTTTCAAATTCCAAGTCAATTAAATTAGGTTAGGGTTGACGGAATGCATTCATATTTTGTCATTGGTAGTAACTTTTGCCAAAATTTCATGTTTGTCTCGTTTGCGATGGATGCGCTTACGGTATCTTTTAGAGTCTACCTTACAACTGCAGAGATTGGGAGGTTTTCATTTTCGTTTCTCCTCCAGCGAATTGATGGTGAAATTTAGTGGTATTATTATATGGTTTAACGAGAAATTCTTGTGGACCGAAGCTTTATCCCAATGAAAAGACCATTGACGTGTGTTTGATGGAGATGCTGGTGGTCATACAACGATTTTGGTAGAAATTAAATTTCAAGTGCTAGCAAAAATAGAATAATTCTACCGACAGCAGACAATGTTGGTGGTGAATGGCATGCACCCATCCCATGTCACCTCCCTTGCCTCCATGTAGCTCTGCTAAAGACCAACGCCATATGCCAATAAATCCATTCCATGCTTGAACCGAAATCATTATAACATCTCTATCGACATTTCTGGAGTTACTTTTGTCTGAAGAAAGCGAACTTGTAGGATTCAAGTTAAATAATTCCAACATGGGATACCATAGCATATGAAGCTTCCACCCTCACAAATATGATAGTCACCCAACAATGTTGATAGCAAAACAGAAAATCTCTTTATTAATCTGGCAGAAGGGTCAAATTTTATGCAAGCACACCAACAGCAGATTTGTATCAAGAAATTCCAACAAAATCAGTTGCTGCTGAATTTACGACCAGACAGCTGCTCGGACTCGTAAAGTATGTGGTTTATAAGTCCTCTTGCAGCGCTGTGGACACAAGAAATTAAGTTAAAACCCCTCCACCACAACCACAAGGAGAGAACAATTAACTGCGTGCATTTGTGCTTCTCCCTTCCAGCCTCCCCGAATATCGACAAACCATTGGAGAAAAAGTAGGCTAACTTACTCATCCTTGAACTTCTGAATTTTCTCAGGATCTTTCTCATGCATATGCTTTTTAAATTGCTGTCTAACCATATCAACAAGAAGCGCGGTGTTGTGTTGCTGCACAAAATTTAGAAATAGGCAAAAGTTAACAACCCAAATTTGATATTTTTTTAAAGAAAACAAACGTCGAGAATTGGCAGAAGTCCTGCCCTTCAACCAAGAAAAACAACATGGTAAAGCATCCCAGAAGACTGCAATATCATAAAAACATAATCTTCAATATGATAAAATTGTAATAATTATATAGTTGAAGAATTTATCAATCACTTGTGAACTTGAACGATGAAAGATTCTGCAAGCACAATGCATTTCCTCAAGTAAGAACACAGCAATTGGACTGTAGGTAAAAGTATAAAGCTTGTTGTGTTTTAAGAGCCCAACCACTTGTACTTCTAAACGATGACCATAAGGAAAAGATTACGGTAATATGAAAAGCTTTCAGATCACAGTATCGAAATTGTTTAGATGATACTGTGAAAAGAGTGTCGTTATTATTTCTCCAACAACCCAAAACAATAACCATCATCGTTGTCATTAGTTAGAATGCAATAGCTGAAGAAAACATAATGGGAACTCAACTAGTGATCGGATGCTCGGGGTCGTTACCTTTGGTTAGAGACCAACTTCACTAACAACTTACTAGTGTATTCAAGTCCATTTTCCTTAGCCAAGAAGGTTGCAAAAGACCAGCAATGTAATCGGTATTAAAAATGATGATAAGCGACTTTCTTTTAAAAAACAGGGAAAAAATGCATCTTGATGAAATTTGATAGAATGATCTTCAAATAGCTTTTACTTCCCAAATGAAACCAAATCAAGATAAATTCAATGGAATGTTGACATTAAAGAACTAATTATATATATGAACTGAGAATGAATACCCGGTGGCCAATATATTTAGCTCTTCGAAGGCACTCACGATAAAGCTGCAAAACCGAAAGCACGTCATCATATTTCAGAATTTCTTCTGATTTAAATAGAAAAAGAAGCGAAGACTGAAGAGGAAACAAAAATGAGAAAACAGAAAGCCACGAAACCCTAATCGCGTTATTGGCAAGTTCAGGTGGCAACGCAGTTTGAAGAGACGGCATGGTTTTCCGGTAGTTTCTTCCAAATAAAATCAAGCTGAGAAATTTCAATACCAAAAGACCAATTGACTGAAAATGCTACTAAATTGGTGAAGAAGAATCCTGAAATAGGCCGAGTTAGAAGAAAGGTTCAGTCTTTACGCTCGAGGTTTAGGACTGGCGCAGCTAATAGAAAGTTGATGTTCCTAAAACGACATCGTTTCATGGTTTTATCATCTCTACAGTATATATTCTACTTTTTTAATTAAATTCTAAAATTTTCAGTAAAAAAAAAATTGAAAATATAAACATGACCAAACCAAATTTTATATAAACTTGAAAACAAATTAAAGCGATAAAAATATATTATTTATGAATAAATTTAAAATTTATAAAATTTATTGAAATTTATTTAATAAATAAATTAAAGAAACAAAGCACTAATTAATTAGAAAAACAAAACTCGATACGGTAATTAAGCAAAACCTATGATGCATTCAATTACCAAAAGCAAAAAAAAAACCCTAAACCCAGAAAAGAACTAATGGAATATGCGAAACCCTTGAACATGGACATAGCAAAACTTCGAAAGAAAATAGTAAACATGAAAAGGAAAAGCAAAACATAAAAAAACCCTAGAAACCAATAATAATTAGCTTAACAAAAGCAGCAACTTGATAAAAAAAAAAAAAAAAAAGGAAAAGCAGCAAACATTAATAAAATTGGGCGTTGATCGTACATTGATTAGAGGAAAAAGAAGGCAAGAGAAGAGAGAGATCCAGAAGAAAGAGCATACCAAAGACGGCGATTGATTGATGGGCAGTGATGAAATTTATCTTTTCTTTTGGGATTAAAGTAGGACAAAAGCAAAAGCGATCTGGGTATGGAGTTTGGTGACGGTGGCTTACAAGTGTTCCATGAAATGGGGAATTGAGATGTTGGACAGAAGGTTGGAGTGTGGAGTGCAATAGTGAGCAGCTACTGGAGGGGTATTCTTCACTCTATCGCTGTCTCCTGCTCTTTGTTATTGTAAGGGGAATCGCGTCTTGGAAGGGACTCTTTTTGGGTGGTGATTTGGGTCGGGCATTCGGTTTTCTCGGTGGATGTGAATTTCAAACCCAACTTTTAAATCCAAAATTCAATGTAATGAATAATACAAATCCATCAACTTAAATGGATCGGATCCACAATTAAATAAAAAAATTATTAGAGTCTAGCCAAATTAAATATAATTAAAATTAAAAATTAAAAATCGAACCAACGTGTAAATGCATATTAATAATATATCAAATTATTTTTTGATTTTTTTAGTTAATTAAAGATATATTTGAACCAAAAACAGAATATTATTGTTTTGAAAAATGAACCAAATTCAAAAACTGAAAAGTAGAATTAAAATTATTAAATTACTTTTCAATTTTTGATAATTTTAATTAATTATTTGATTTTTAAAAAATTTAAATTACTTTTCGTAAATTATATTTTTAAAAAAAGTATGTAATTTGTTTAGCATCCATTTAGAAAATGTTTTAAATAAATTATAATTCAAACAAATTTTAAAAATTTAATTTTTGAGCTCAAATGATAATATCCAACATATTTTTATTTATTTATTTATTTCATCAAATATTATTTATAAATAATGATTATAATAAATAAATAAATAAATAATATAATTAAAATGCAATATTAAACATCGATAAATTTCTTATTTGCCATTTAGGCAAATTTTTTAATAACTAATGAATTAATTGTAAAAAATATATTATAATAAACAAAAAATAAATTAATATTATGTTATTGAACTTAATTATTACAATGAAATTATATAATTTTTAAATGCATTATGAATTTGATCATAAATTATTTAATCTTTTAATGATTATTTTTGTTAAAATTACTACAAATAGAATAATTTTTAAAATAAAAATGTTTTACATGAACAAATCAGATGGAAATAAATTTTATGAAAATGTTATGTTTTTAAAAAATTATAAAAATAATGAATTTAAAAAAACAATAGTTTTTCAAATATGTTTATTATAAGTTATAGAAATGTTTACAAATAAATTCATTATAAGTTTATAATAAAAAAATTATTATTTTTAAAATTATTATAATAATTTTTCAATTCATAAACCCGAAAAAGGTAAAAAGTGATCAATATGATTTTTATAACTTAATTAATTTTATTTCCCAAAATGCTACCATTTAAATAAGCTAATTGTACTGAATAATTCACTTGTTTATTTTGGTTTATATTACTCGCGTCGAAGAAAATAAATTAACGCGAGCCGAGCCTTGAACTTCAAAAGTCATAACTTAACACCAATCGGTGAAGCTTTTTTCTAACGATAAATGTATTAAAACCCGTTTCATATGTTAGATGTAGTTGATGCAATCAATTGTTGGTTGATCATATGATTATTTGCTAACTTCTAGTTTGATCAAAGAACATCGCAGAAAAGTTAATTATGCAGCAGATAGAAGATGAAATGATGGAGATGAATCAGTTCCAAATGCCAAATGGGCATCTAAGTATTTGATCTATAGTTATGCTATACATCCCATCAGTTTGTCTGTTAACATGATAGTAATGATTGATTTTATATCAGATAAATATCATGACAAACAAAATAATGTCATGTGAAATCATAATGTAGAAAAAAAATGGTGGGATTTGCATCATTTTCCTTTAAATGAGCTTAAGATAGATATGCTAGGCATCTAAGCAAAGATGCATTGTCTATCATCTTTAACCTTGGCTGAATCTTTAAACTGGATAATCACATATTACCTAGAAAGAGATTAATCTATCTATCCCCTGCCTTCCTCTATCTTCATGGAAATGACAGATCGCCATTATCATTGATTAATTGAATCTTTGATGCAGTTCATATAATGGAGAGCAAGAGAGAGACTTGTGAAATTTTATTTTGTTGTGAATGTATTATGTAAAGTATACAAGCAGACATACCGTACAGATGATATGAAATTATTAGTTACAAACTCAGGGCTCTGGACTGA
>CANYBF010591590.1:0-12516 GCA_948192965.1 Dalechampia spathulata | reverse complement strand
AGTACTTGGTATTAGTGATATATAAGTATGATAAATAATGGAGTATGATTAAAGATATTACTAATGATCCGAAAAAGGATGATGCTAGATTAGCATATTAATAAGTGACATACACCATAGTAATAAACTGTTAAGATAATTAATGAATATTAAACAGAAGACTTATAGAAAGGTGATATAATGTAACAGTTTAAAATGAATAAGTGATATTTGATTTTGATGACTTTTTAATAATAATTATGATGATAGAATAGTTTAATTAAATAAATTATGAATTTTTGACTAATATAAGAAAATAATAATATGAGGTGTTACTATAAAAAATTAAATAACAGAAATTTTAAGATGAGAATTTCATTGAAGAGTTTCGATAATTTAAGATTCTAAGGCTATGATTATTTAAGTAAAATGAAACCATAAAGAGTTATACAATATGTTAATAAGAATAAATAAGCATAGTTTCAATGGTATTATATTAATATTAAGTAAATATTAAATATGTTAAAATTGAATTTATGGTAATTAAGTAGGATAGTTAAACAATAGACACAATTATCAATAATTATACAAATTCTTAAATAATGATATGATGAGATGAATGTTAACACTGATAAATAATTTATTTGTATGATAATATAAGATTGATTAATAATGCAATAAATATACTAATTAAGATGAACATTTCATTATGAATAGGTAAATCAGTGGAAAATCCTCACGAATCAATCAAGGTTATTAACAAAGGAAAGGACATACCAGGTTTGTGCTAGTATGTTTGAAGTCCTCGATCATTAAATGATCAAAGAGGCAAAGGTTTGGTAATGCAATAGCATTACATTCTTATAACAATTTAAAGTTAATTATGCATCATATATATATATCTATATATATATATTTATATATATATATATATATATATATATATATATATCATGAACATAAAGCATTCAACATAAACATGACATAGCATGACATGGTGAAATAATGGGAAAAAGAATATGATATGATATGAGAAAAAGGCTAAATGATTATGTTGGACACAATGATATAAATTCTTATGGGAATAAAATAATACATTATCATGATATGAAAGAAACAGAATTGAAAAGCAAGATGTTAAATGAGCTCATATGTATAGAATCAAAGTTATGTTATAATGAAAGACCCAATAAATGCACATTTAAATAGAATGATGGATCAAGGAATAAGAGGGAGAATGCATAGCATAAATGCATTCTCACAAATATGCACTTTTCATAATTCATAACATATGACACAAAATGATGTGAATTCATGGTATGATTAAATGATATATTAACTTCATTTGAATATTTATTATGGTTGGAATTTCATCATATTTTAAGATAGCTATGCTAAATGGTTCATACATATACGACATGAAATACAAATGAAATAGACATGCTGTTTTGAAGTATATGACATAATTTTACTTGGCATCATCATATCATGAAATATAAATGCCTTATATTTTTAAATGTTATAACTAATGGATTATATGATTACTTGTATTCCATGCTATAACTAGCACCATTGAGTTTATACTCAGCGTTTGTTAATTGATAAACGTAGGACCAAGCAAAGTCGCAGAACTAAAACATCAGTACAGCAACTAGACATATCAATAGTCTGTTGGTAAATGGTTTAAGTTTCCTTTAGACTTCTATCTTTATAAATTATCTTGCAACTATTTAAATTAAGTACTCTGGCAGTAAATAAAGTAAGTTTGGAAAAACTAAGATATGTAAAATATTAATATGTGTATGTTATAACTCTGACGACGTGATGACATAATTATGATGTTATATTATAACCTAGGACAATAAATGTTTTGGATTAATATGAGTTTGCATGCAAGTTATATGTATAAATGATAAATAAATAAATAAATAAAATTTTACGGAATGTATGGAATCCTTTGTAGGTAATTATTGACTTCCTCGATTAGGAAGTTAATAATCATTCTACGGGAGCATGTTACACAGCTGAAAGATGTGACATTATTACATTTAAAGATAAAGATTAATGGATTATATATATGTATTATTTAAATCAATGTAATGATTTTATAATAATATAAGAATAGATAAATGGAAATAAGAAAATTTCTACATAGTGAGTTTAAGATAATTACTATAAAATAGTTTATTATAAATAAATAAAATTAAGTATGTGTGTGTGCATGCCTTGTAAGAGAAGATACATTCTACTATTTAGTTAAAAGTTATGGATTGTTAGTGTTTAGGCGGTGGATCAGGATAGTTGCTTAAATGCTTTAGATTAATTTTGTAATTGTATTGAATGGATAATTGAGTGAAACTAAAAGAATTGTGAGCCCTTCTTTTTCGCCAAAATTAATTTAGATGCAAGGAAGTTTAACTCAACCTCATCTTATAATTGGTAAGTTAGTAAGGTTTCTATGCATATTAATAATTGTCTTCTGTATGCTATTGAGTATGTATATTGTAAATCTTTAAATTAAATAGAAAGGAAGAATTGTTATGTTTAATCAAGTAAATTACCTGATATTAAATGAATCCCATCCATTGGATTAAGAATTCTTTCTTAACCATTACTACTATACAATTCATTTAAGAAGGGGACTCTTTACATGCATATGTTGTTATTTATGATGATACTATTATATGGTTATTACATGATTGGATGCTTGATTATAAATTACTATACAATACTAAAGACTACAAATACTTCAACTCAAGATAATGTGAGTAAATCCAAGAGTGAAAAAGTTTTTTCTTCAACTAAAAAACTTATTAAAATTGGTGTGTAATTATTGTATTCTTTTATAAATTAGATATATATATGTATATTAACCAAAATTTATTATGATATAAGTAAAATTTTGTATATAAAATTAATTATGGACATTTTCAAGTTTATTTTATGCGGGACTGAACGGTTAAGAAGTAGATGCTAATGAACTAATAATTACCTTCAACTTGAAATTATTTATGATATGCTGACATTGGTATAAGGAGAGTTCACGCCCCATTCTTACTAAGAATTTAAAATGAATAGATTAAGAAAAGCTAGAGAGAGAATCAAGAGCATTAGCTAAAACTTTAAATTACCTAGTTGTGTTACTAATTCCTATATTCTTGAGCTGGCCATTTAAGTTTTTATTTATAGGTATCAAAGAATAAAATGAGTAATAAGATATGTATATATATATTGTCAAGTGTTTGAGATTTCCACCCTTTATAAGGAATCATTCTCGCCTAATTTGTTAGGGTAATTAACTAGTGGTAGTGGTTAATGTAATGTTAAAGATAAATCACTTCATATTTATGTTATAGATGTCTAAACCGTATGACTTAAAGGGATATGTATTGCTGATTAGTCAAGGTTTAATTGATAATTAATTAAACTAATGGATTGTGATAGTTGTTGAACTAGGAAATTAAGTAGTGTGTACTCAAGGTAGTATGGCATTAGGTGGTAATGCTTTACAATGTAGTGAATGCCATTAAAAGACTGCATGCTTGAGTTTGAATTATGTGGCCTTGTTGAATTATGCAAGTAGCATTACATCCATTATACTATTAACAAAACAACATGAATGGACTGCATAACATCACTTTATGATAAATAAGTAACCTTAAGTTAATAACAACATCAAATATTTAGCAATATATTGAGATCGAGTGACCATTGTAATCTTCCTTTTCATAATGTCATCTTAAATCATGAGAGTTAGAAGTATTAATTAATGGAAACTTGTAGTGAAGTTATCAAACTATCTTAAGAATTTAATATATGTATATAATGTTAAAGGATTTGGTGAGTGATAAATATAAACAGAATGCATGCTTGTATATCATACCCTTACACTAACACCATTTATAATGAATTTAAGTAATGTAATTGTTGGTGTATACTTTAGAGTATCATGTTTTATATGTAATTGAATATTTAATCAATAAGAGGCATTATTCATTATTTAAGTGTAGTATTTTTGTATACTTGTTTTCCTCAGAGTATTAAACTAAATGATAAAGTCTAAGGTATTGGAATAGTACAAGGGAAATTCATAAAGAGTTTATGATATAAGATTCTTATTGTATGTAAATGTTCAATATCTAAATTTCCCTAATCATAGTATTGATAAGATTGGACCTTATTAATGCAAGTAGATCAGCACATGTTATATTTTCATTAAGGAGTAATTCTCATCCACTATTATATGAGTTATTTAAAGTATATATATAGATGAATAGTATAGTACTGATTCATTGGAGGCATTGTCAATGATATTTCATATGGATTATTAATCTATGTCTATGAAATACATATCTCACTCATATTAGTAGTGCAAGTATGCTTAGACTTGAGATTAATAATCCATATGAAAATCAAATTTATCAGTATAAAAATGGTCTACAGACCAAAATACGCAAGTTTAATGAAGATAGTACCTCATTTTGAACATGAATCGGCCTCCGTTTTGCAATCCAAATAAGTAATTATGTAATTAACTTGATTAATCAATTTTAATGCTAAAATGAATTAGATCTGGAAAATATTGGATATATCCAGAACATTAAGACTATGAAAAAGTCATTAATGTTACTGGAAACATCAGATCTGAGGCGAAAATAAGTGAAAATCAAAGTGAATTTCAATTTTTTAGAAAATTCAAGGCCTATGTGCGCTGTACATAGACCTATGTGTGCCACACATAGGCTATGTGTTGTGCACATGGGTGTATGTGTGGCACACATGGCAGAGAAAACAGAAGGAAATTAGAGGTTTTTCAGTAAAAACCTGAGATCCAACCCCAATCTAGGCAGATCGGAGCATGAAAGTGGATTTTCACTCTGTAGATTTGTATCTACCTTGAATAATTAATTTTTAAATTGGATTTGAAAGATCCAAAGCACTAAAGGCATGGAAAAGCTTAAAATGCTACTGAACTTGTCAGATCGGGTGAAAAACCGAACAAAAACTGAAGAAAAATAGCATTTTCTGGAAAGTTTTAGGGTTATATGTGGAGCATATAGCCTTATGTGTACCACATATAGGCTGTGTGTGGCGTACATAAGGTTATCTATGCAGCATATCCCCTGCAGAATAGTGACAGAATGGAGGTTTTCGGGAAAAATGCAAAATCTAGCTCGAATCTAGGCAGATCGATGCTAGATTTGCATAGGTTTAGTTGTCAAACAGCATTAGCAACCAAAGAAAAACATGATTGAAGCCAATCAACATAAAATCAAGCCAAAAATAGAAGGATTCTAGCAAAATCCAAAAAAAATGGAAGAAAAGGAAGAAATTACCTTATGGCTGTAGGTTTTTCTTCTAGATCTTGCTTCCAAATGTGATTAGGGAGCCTAACTAGAGCAAATTAGTCTCTAAATCCTACCAATTTAACTAATTAAGTGTTTAATTAATTGAGGTGTGATTTTGCTAGAGTTTTGGCTTGCTTTTTAGCAATTTTCGGAATGAATTTTTCAAAACCCAAGCTCTATATTTATAGAGCCAAATTAGGGTTTGGTAAAATTGTAATTTTTGATCCGGATTTGAAAATTTTTAGGTTATGTCTGCCACACATAGTGCTATGTGCACCACAGAGAGCTTATGTGTGCCACACGTAGGGTGATGCGCGCAGCACATTACCTTTGACCCATCGCGTGGGGCCTATTGTGGTTGCATCGGGATGTGCACCCCATGCCCAAGCATCATTTTATATGCTAAACATTGTATAATATGGCACATATCCGATTTGGTCCTGAGAAGGCTCTCGACCAAAAGTCTTTTTTCGTTATATGCGCGTGCATATAGTGCTATATGCTACGCATATAGCATTTTGCCCCTACTTGTTTTCCCTTGCTCGGGTAAAATGGGATGCGTGTCGTATGTCAAATAAGCGTCATTTGACATATTAACACATTTTGCAATGAAAAGTATTCTGGATTTGGTCTGGAAGGTGGGCCCCTCTAAACGTCTTTTTTTATTACATAGTGTGCGCATAATGCCATGCACTAAATTCATTTTATTTGTACATTCTGCTTTTGTACAGGTAAAATGAAATGTGTTTTGCATGTCAAATAAGCGTTATTTGACATTGTGAAATGTTGTTAGTGTGCTCTACTTATATAGGCCCCACCATACGAGCCCCATATATGGGCCCCACCAATATATATTTCTGGCAAATAATGTTATATGCTCTGTTTCATGTGGGTGACATAAAATGTGTTTCGTATGCATAAAGCACTCAAAAAAAGCTGACAAAGGTGGTGGGCCTCGCCAAACATCATGGTGGCCCCACCCACCATAGTGTGCTCTATACACCCAGAACATTCAGAGAAAGCCAAATAGGCGTATATGCACTACCGAGGTTGACATCGGGGACTGATATAAAGCCGAATCCATAAAAACCCAAGATTGCACAAGGGTGAAAAGTCAGGGTCAACAGTTTGCCCCCTGATCAGGACCATTTTGAGGTGACACAAGCGCAAGTCATCAAAATGAGATCTGATCATAACATGACTTTTCACAAAAAGTAAGGAAGATACCTGATCAATGCTCACATCGAGGCCTGATGCTCATGCTGAGGCTTGCGGGGTGCTCATGTTAAAGCTTTACAGAGTGCTCGGGTTAAGGCTAGCAGATTGCTCGCATTGAGGCTTACAACCTAATTCCACAACTGGGAGCTTGGTGTTTGGGCTAAAGGTTATCAATACTAATATGTTGCTCATGCTAAGGCTTAGAAACCTAATTTTACCACTGGGAGCCTGGTGCTCAGGCTAAAATGACCAATGCTGATCAGAGGTCTTCTGTAAGATCAATGGCTTTGCTGCGAGGCTTGAAATCATCTATAATCAACGTTCAGATGCTTACTGCTGGTATTTGGAAACCAAAGACTTGGTTCTGTGGTCTCTATTAAATCTAGTGGTCAACTGTAGGACCTGGATGACTGTCTGCTGGGTCGATGCTTGCGCCATCAAATAAATGTCAAATATCTCCAAAGTGGCATTTAGGATCCTCTGTTGGGTCTTTGACATTTCTTAGTCGATGGTTTTGACCAGTAAAGATCCCAATTCTATCACTAGGAGCCTAACATTCAGGCTATCCGATCAAGGCTGACCAGTGGTCACTGCGAGACCAATGGCTTTCTTGCAAGTTTAATCATCTGAAGTTAGCATTCAGATGCCTATGGCTAGGGTTTAAGAATCAAAAGCTTAATTTAGTGATCTCTGCCGGATCGGGTGGTTACTGCAGAACCAGAGGTGACCGTCTGCTGGGTCAGGGTGATCAACCGTCAGATCAATTCTCATGCCATCAAATAAGTGTTGTCTGTCTCCAAAGTCTGCATTTGGGACCCTCTATCAGAATACAACACTATCTGGTCAATGGCTTGACCAGAAGTCAAAGGTTTGACTATTTTCGATCATCTGCTGGATCAATTTCTTGTCTGTGCTAAACATGGAAAAAATAATTTATCAGTGAAATTGGTATTAAAATGGTCTAGAAAAAATACTTGAATTTTTAAGTATCAGTCTGCTATATTCTGACTAATTTTTTGAATTTTTTAGATGCTACAGGTCATGAAAATTGAGCTCGATGAAGCAAACTACTTCCAAAAATCTTGAAATTTTTACCATAGGCCTAATTTTTCATGTGCATTTTAATGAGAGGGTAGTGTACATTAACAGAGCTCCCTTGAAGGTGGCATATATTAGCAAAAATTGCTATATGCGGTGCATGTTCCATGATGTGCTGCGCACATCCCTTGAAAATTTTAAATTCCAAGGTATCAATCCAAAAATTAGTTTTTTTTCTTTTCCAATAACTGATTTTCTCTCAATTTCCAAGGTATCAATCCCTCGAGACCTGGAATCGATCCCGAGCTACACTCTAACCGAGCATACAATCTATCATACTTACTTTGGGGCTTTTTTTGGTGATGTAATTGCAGAGACATTCACCATAGACTCCGATCGGTCCCGAGCTTATCCCGAGAAGGTGAGTTTTTCACATTTTGGCTTGGTTTTTTGTTTTTGTGGTTTTTCCAAAAATTGAGTTTTAGGCTATTTTTGTTGTGTTTAGGCTAATATTTGACCCGAATTAAGTGTTAGGCTAAAGCTAAGCTTAGATTAGGATGTGTTTGTTGAGACCTTTCATCAAAAATCATGTTTTTTTTGAAACGGGTCTCACTATGTGCGCTACACATAGGCTATGTGCGCCACACATATGCTATGTGTGGCGCATATAGAGTTTTTTGTTATGCATATAGTAGTGGGAAATGGGCCAAAACATGCATCTTTTTGTACCTTTGAAATACTATCTATATTCTATAATTCAGTCTGAAAGCTAATCTGAATTCTGTAATTTTCAAAGGGAACGAACAGTCGTTGGGACTGGCAGCATCCAAGGGGTCAGTGAATGGTACTCCCAACTGCCTCGGGGGATATGTGTCAGAGTAGACCAGAGCTATTTTGGACCGTATATCTCTTGCTTTATCTATGCAGAAAAGAGATGTAATAGATTTATCATCACTGCAATGATCGAGCGATGGATGGATTCCACTCATACCTTCCACTTACCTGTGGGTGAGATTGCTATCACCCCGAGTATGTTTGCTGGAATTACTGGGCTAGAGTGCACTGGGTTGCCCATTCAATTTGATGCCAGACTGACATCACTGCATTGGGTGTATGGTATAATTTTTTATCTGCTAGGTGTGTCTCCTAGTATGAGAGGTGGATACAGCATATCATATGACTGTCTCCGGGAAGCAATGTTGGTAGAGACACTTGGCAGGACTATCTCTATAGATAAGTACACCTGTAGCTTTCTGTTGTATGTGTTGGGATGTACTCTATTCAATGACAGTAGGAACAGTGTCCACATATGTGTATTATAGGCCCTTCATGATCTGGATGCCATTGGAAGATTAGACTGGGGCAGTGCCGGTCTGGCTCATCTAATGCAGGGATTGGATTTTTGTAGCAGGTAGTGTAAAGACCATTTTATTGGCTGTTGGCAAGTCGTAGAGGTAAGCAAAATTTTACTGATTCTGATACCGTTGTGTCTATCTAAGTCTCATTGACTGTGCACTTTGACCTTACAGATCATGGCATATGAGTTTGGATTGCTGCTAGAACCTAAGATCCCACAGGGAGTACCACTTGGTTTTCCTCGTCTACAAGCATGGAGCGCACCGCGTAGGAGGCTCGATTATACGATGGATGAGTTGAGAGAGTATCTCAATGACTTGACTTGGGACCAGGTAAGAAGAAATAATTTAATTAGCATTAAACTGTATTGAATTAGTTTGAGAAGTACTTGAGTAGGTGTCTGATTTATTATCATTGTTAGAATAGGTGCATCCTTATCCCTGGAGCAATATGTATCCGAGGCCGGAATATCTGACAAGCTTGGCATGCAAGGATGATCATCATATGTTGTTAGAGAGTCTTGAGGGTAGACTCTTCTATTTAGGAGAGCACGTGATTGACTGATAACTGGGACCAGAGAGCCATGTGGAGCCTGCTATCCCATCGGCCATAATGTTCTGGGCATCTTGCACTGATGTGGACCCAAAGGTGATCACTAGTTTGACTGGTATTCCTGAGTGAGAGCATCTGTTTGAGTTACCAATGGACTACCCTACTTTTTTCTAGATAAGGTTGCTGGGGCCCGTGGAACTTTCTACAGGTTGAGGTCAGCATGACAGAGCTGGCGAGTCTGGAGTCAGACCTGATATTTTTTAGGGTAGAGGTGTATGTCGTGGTTCACCAGTCATTGGTAGTTCTTGAGATAGAGATGCCTCGAAAAGGTATCGTGAGGCTCATGGTGTAACTCCTCCAAGATCGATGTTTGATACTCCAAATGTGCCCCTAGGATATGAGCGCCCGGCAGACTTTATGGAAGCCAGCTGATATGGCCGCAAAACCCGTTGATCTATATGTATGATGACATTGGTCATCCATACGAGACATCCTTTTTGATGCCAGTGAGGGATGAGATAGAGTTTTATCCACCGAACACCACCTATGTGAGTACATGCATTTTGTATTTACTCTGACTTTAGTAGTCTTACATGCATTTAACCTGTGCAGGTACCTAGGGATGCCATAGCTGATGCCTTGAGACTTTCGACAGGATTGCACTGCTATCACACTTCTGAGATGCTGACTGTTCAGGTGAGTACCTGTTATAAATGTGAGTACATGGAAATGCATGAATACATGACTTATATGCCTATATGCTTTTGTTTGTAGACAAGCAGGTAGTTGGAGCGAGAGGAGAGGGATCACTATACTCAAATGATAGAGCAAATGGGATGAGAGATCACCCGGCTGACAACGCGTCTGGAGCATTACAATATCGAGGTTTTGGATAGTCCTAGTTCTGATGATTACCACTCCGGTGAAGATGATGCTTAGAGAAGACATGATGTCTGATTCCCATATAGATGATGTCAAAACTCTGTAGTTTTTGTATTAGAATAATAAGACAGTACGTTACAGTCTGGCATATGGGCCTAGTACACTAGGGTTGTGGTGTACAGCTTTGAAAATAGCCAAAAGCTTAAACTATTTATCTTTTGAATTTATTAGTGGAATCCAAAGTTGCTTGCTACTATAAATATCTCATGCTTTATGTTTCATTACTAAAACATAATTTCTTTGTTCTTCTGTATAGAAGCTAAATATACAATGACTTAGCAATCACTGTCTGCTTTTCATGCTCTTTCTCATTGTTGGGGCAACGATGAGTAGAGTCAATTAAGTAGCATCGGGCTCCAGTACTTGAGGACACTTTAGAGAGTCTCGATCAATAATGCTTTTCTGTATGCTGCTGTGCAATTTTGGGATTCGATGGTCCACATTTTCCGGTTTGGACATGTGGAGTTATGCCCAATGTATGAGGAATTTCCTGCTATCCTTGAAGTTTCCTGTAGCATAATGGTGATACTGACAATGTCGGTGCCTATTGGAGAGGCATTCCTACATCTGATTAAGGCTTTTAATATTAGCTCGATTGAGACGAGACCTCTTTCGACTGCATATGGTCATGTAGATCTTACTGCCATTTTCCAGCTGTGTGGCTAAAAGTATATAGGCACTTTCTCGTGGTTGAGAATAGCAGGATTTGGATTGTTGGGACAATTCCAATTTTTCGATTCATCTCATCATGGAGATTTGCTAATTAAGCATGTGGTGGACCAAATGATGCAAGGCCAGACTCCTTTTCCTATGATTATTGCAGAGACAATCCTTGGGTTGGATAAAGTGAAGTGAGGACAGTCTGAGTACTTTAGTGGTAGTTTGCTTGTGTTGCAGGTAATGATTCTTTGCTGCCTTCGTAGGTTTTCAACTTAGAAAAGTTATGTTTTCGCCCTAATTTTTGCATGAGTCACCTTTTGTAAGATTTTCAACTCATTGGGTTATTGTTCTTGCTTTGGACCCTAATTTTTACTTGAATTACCCCTTGGGTTTTCAGCTCAATGGGTCGCTCTAATGTTTACTTGAGTAGCCTTTTGTAAGGTTTTCAACTCAGCAAGCTTTTATTATTTTTATTTTCTTACAGATCTAGCTTTGAGAGAAGCTTAGGATCTTAACGCCACCAGCAGGGGACCCACAGAGATATCTCCCTCATAGCCACATGCAGAGGGGTTATACCTTTAGTGAGGCAAAGATGCTGATGTCTCAAGGCTGGATTGAGTGGATGGGAACCCATCCTGAGAGCAAGATCAGGTGGAGCTATCCTTGGTAGCGCATACAACATATGATTGTAATGACCTATATAGATTGTATCCTACTGCCGGGATTCAGGCCTTGCATGCACTATAGTTCTACTAAGATCTATCGTCAGTATGGCCATCAGCAGACTATACGTCAACTGACAGAGTTTGAGGGAAGAAGGCTGGTACCTCGCTTTATGGAGTATGTGGAGAGGACATGGCCTCGTTGCTGGATAGTTCTGGTGGAGATTCTTGGAGCTGGACCTGCCACAGATGATGAGTACAAGCTATGGGTGCTGCACCATGCCTGAATCTTGTACTACGAGAGATTATTAGATAATAACATATAATATAGGATGATAATGCTTTTCATTTGAGATTTGTATTGCTTATGGGTAAGTTTATGAACATGTGTTCCATTTGCATTAATGAGATTAAAACATTTGCAAGAAAAATGCTAAAATCAACACAGAAGTTCTGGATGTGCATCAGACTTGACCCCTGTTATTGACCAGTCTCATGTGAGATTTTTTGATCAATTATTTTAACATTCTCCTTTTACCTCTAAGAGCTCTAATTTTGCATGAGTCATCCAAGTGGATTTTCAACTCATCGAGCAAATATTTTTCTTTTGCCTTAACTTTTACATGAACTGCCTATGCAAGTTTTCAGCTCACTAGAATTTTTATTTTTATTTCACCTTTCTTTTACCCTTTGCTCTAGACAAAATACCTCTTCAGCCGGTCAAGGTTGACGGGTTCTGAGAATTCATTTCCTTCTAAATC
>CANYBF010591257.1:0-17363 GCA_948192965.1 Dalechampia spathulata | reverse complement strand
GGTGGCGACTCCACAACATTTTCTCGACGCGATCTGTCTAGTTCCTGTAGTACTTCAGGGGTCTAAGCTTTCGAGAGCAAGCACCACGGCATTTCATGCCGAACAGCGTGCAGCATTCCCAGCGTCCGGGATGTGCTACTCTCACAGGCGACTCCATTTTTTAACTCGACGCGATCTTTCTAGGTTAAAGACCAATCAATTATGGAAATGCGCCATTGAGAGCAAGCACCACGGCATTTCATGCCGAACAGCGTGCAGCGCTCCCGCGTCCGGGACGCGCTACTCTTACAGATTGAGCATTAGCTACCATGATTGTTATCAAATCTTATGCATCATGTAGCATTTTATTCATAATCGCGCCACCACTTGCTATGTCCATCATTTTTCACTCAATTAGAAGTAGTCCTTTGTAGAAATATTGAATTAGGTTTTGCTCGGTAATTTCATGTTGGGGACATGAGGAGCATAACATTTTTCTATTTTATTATGCATATATCCCTCCAGATTTAGGTCGCTTGCTTTGTAGGAAAAAATTTATCCAAAAATTATCATGCCATCTTATTCTAAGTGGTGATGGTTCCAGATGGCAAGTAATACAGCCAGTCTTTTGCTGCATCTGTAAGAGAAAAAGGAAATGCTCTTAGTATAATTTGTTCTAAGTTTACTCCTTGCGGTTTCATGCCATTACACACTACATAAAATTCTTTTAGATGCTTGTAAGGATCTTCATTTTCTAAGCCTCTAAAAGTGGGTAACAGTTGTATAAGTCTAGATTCAATTCCAAAGGAACTGTCAAGTCTCGTAGGTAATACATAACAGGGCTTGGTCTATTAGTGTGACAACTATTTATCATAGAGTCTACTAGTTAATAGTTATGATACCTTCATTAATGCTTTTATTATTTGTATTATTCTCGTTAGGTATTTCTTTATAAGCACCCAAACTCTTTGATACAGAGGCCAATTTTTGATTTTTGCCTCTTTCCTCAACCTTTTTTGCAGTCTTCTTGATTTCAGTATCAAAGCTTAAGTTACTTACTAAAGATCAAGTCATAAAACAAAGAATCAAAGACCATTAGTCAACCATCCCTGACAACGACGCTAAAATTTGATCGGGTGTTGAATTCGTCAAATTAATTCCTACTTTTCCAATATAGAAATATAATGATTTTAACAGTAGTAAAAGAAGGTCAATCCTACAAGGATAGGAGGATCCTTTGATCTTTGCAAAGAAATAAAATTAAAATATTTTGAAATTGGAGAGAAATAAAAAATAAAAAATAATGAAATTTAATTTTGAGAAAATCAATATTAGGAACTTCCTAACCGCAAGCTTACAAACATTCATTGTAAAATCATGATCATCAATTAAAATATAGTCTAATGGTAAATTCACTAAGCTGGTTATAGAATGCTGAAGAAAGGCTTCATGTGAACCAATTCTTCCTTAATATTAAGACTGACCAGGAAGTAGCTCATATAATTGCCTTTAATCCCTAGATAGACACAGTGGAAATAGATTCATACCTAGTCTTCTAGAAACTACATAAATAATTAGAAGAACCTGAATCAAGTTAATACTTAAGAACCAACTTTTCCATGTTCAAACTAGATTGCTAAAACTCATAAAGAAATTTAAACATCCTATAGTTTACTTAACACTTTGATTAGTACTCTAGCAAGTCGAGTGATAATTTCAGATCAAACAACTCGCATAACAATATGTAGATGGACCCTATTTACATACTTCCAAGAACTACAATGGTTATATTATTTATTGAATTAAAGCAAAGAATAAAATATCATTAGAATTAAATCTGTTTTGATCTCACATAATTCTTAATAAATTATTTATGTTGCTTTCGATTAGGAATTAAAAGTGTTTAGCCAAACGCCATTGGCAGCAACACCAAAATAAAATAAAGAAGAAACATAAAGGAAATACTCAAATAGATGAAAGAAAAATATATCAATTAATTTAATTCCTCAATTCTCCACCCTCCACAATCGGAACAAGCCTCTTATTTATAGAAATGGGAAAAACTAATAAAATAAATAAATAACAATTTAGATAATATTCCTATCATCTGTTCATCTTTCTTAATATAATCTCTAGCTGAAATTTGAATTTTAAACTAAAACAATTTTGGTTGCTAGATGTTAGAGATTTTTGTGCTTCTTACGTTCACAAGACATGGTCATAAGCCCTTGTATTTCTCCTTCTGATCAAAAATGAACTAAAAATACCATTTTATCTATCTTTTTACTTTTTCACTATTTTTACCTATAAAATACAAAAAAAAAGACCAAATCAACTGTTATAACCAATTTCCTTACATAAAATAGACCATTTTTACTATAAAAAAGATGCAAGTTAGCGCTTGATCATGTTTTCAAATTAATACATATTGATTTTTGGGGTCTTTATTTTATATAATCCATTACAAGAGCAACTTATATATTACTATTGTAGATGATTTTTTATGTTATTATTGACCCTTAATTTTCACCATTGGTTCCTTATTGCATTTTTCAATCATTGGGCTAAATGATGATTTTAATTACTGATTTCATATTTCATACATGGATTTTAGCACCTAATGACTATCCTTTGCATATGGAGCACATTCCATTTGACCTCTGAATTCCCCACTCATGTTACATAGCTTTCTAACGTATGAAGCACGTTATAAAAAACTTGTACAACATGAGTGGCCCTTGCTCGAATAAAGTATCTTATATGTTCCCTTATCATTTAGCATGTGAGGAATCTTTTTAACATAAGGTGCACATTACTTAAGGTCTTTAAAAGTTAATGCACATTATGGGATTTTGTAATATATGACACACATTATGTAATATATAGTGGACGTTACATAATATATGGCACACATTACCTTTAGAAGGTCAGAATCTCACATTGCTAATCAATTTTAGACATTTCCCTACTCTTTTCTATAAATACTCTTTCGGTATTTCATGAAAAAAGGTCCCAAAATTGATAATTTGGTATACTCTTTATTAAAATCACTTCAAACACTGAATTGATAACATTTTAGACTCAACTAGGCAATTAAGAGCTAATTAATCTTACTAAAATCCTATTTACATATCTAGAATCAAGAAGAAAATTCTTCAACCTTGATCAATTGTTAAAAGCCATTTCTCTTCTTATCTTCTTCAATTTCTTTTGGATTTTGGTGAGTTTATTTATGATTTTGATTGATTCTTTATGAATCATTGAATGTAATAATAGCATTTAAGTATCAAAATGATCCAAATGATTTGGCAAAAATATATCCATTTCTTCCAATTGTATTTGTATTTTAACCCAAAAACATGATTTTCTTCTTACCAATGAATGAATTTCTAATGCACATTATTGTACATAGGGCACATTATTTCTTTCAAATGCGTCATAAATGTTATGCCCAGATTTTTCAAAAATTGATTTCAACTCAAATTTCACTTAATTTTTAATCAAAATGAAGATATTAATAGTATTTATGATTCGTAATGTCATGTCTTTTAGCTACGTAACATGCTCCCATTAGTATGATTATTAATTCTTTAAACAGAAAAATAATAATCATTCTACAAAGGATTCCATACATTCTTAATTAAGTGCGGAAATTTTTTTTTATTATATGTATTCAATCTTATTACTAAAATCCAATTCATTTAACACTCCCAGGTTTAACATACACTTATAGTTAAGTCATTACCACATTAACATTACTATTATGCACACATTATTATTTTACATATTCGAAAGTCATCGTACGTTATTAATTACATAATTAATATTACTATCACCCGTATTTAAATTATTGCCAAGGGCTTATTTAATAGTTGCATGACTATTTGCATAATTAGAAGTCTTTAAGAATTCAACCATTACCAAAAGCTTATTGGTATGTCCAGCTGCTGCCACTAATATTCTTGTTTTGTGGATTTACTTGGTCCTGTATTTATCAATTGATAAATGCTAAGTATAAAAATCAGTGGTGCTAATATAACAAATAAAACAAATATCATAAGGAATAACATCTCAATAAATATCAAAATATCATTTAACATATCAACCATATTATCAAATTATCATCAGTATGTACCATTTTCAATAATCATCATATAAATCATTATTCATGATTCTTACCTTAGCAGGATAAATGCTTATGCATATATACCATTTCATCAATTTATTTAACCATTTTCAAGTGTCATCATTATCATCATCATGCATATGAATAGTGTATATTTATAAATATGCATTTATGATATGCATTCTCCCTCATTTTTGTTCATTTCTTAAATATGAGCATTTACTCGATCTTTCATTTATCATTTATTAGTGGTACCATAATCAAATCTCATTTAATACTTAACTCTTGAATTTTCATTTTCTACATATCATATTCCCTTTTTATTTTATTCCTATAGGAATTTATAACACTGTTAACATTGATCTAAAACTGCATCATCAAGAAATTATAGTATTTTTACTAAAATCAATCCTTTACCAACACTGTCTTATAACCAGTTAACAGTTTAAACCATATCTTTATTTACTGTCATTATAACTTATCACATATCTAATAACACTTAATATAACTATTTATTATCTATTTATTTAATACTTCCATTAATATCATCATATCATATGCTATTCACCTTAATCTGTTTATTTGCAATCACTTAAGTATAATCTTATATCATTTAGTCAACTTATATACTTCACTCAGAATTTTATTTCATGGATGGTTTATTATATTTGCTAAAATATATATGTCATATCATGTCACATGCCACATCACACACTTCTATGCCATGCCATAACATATCTCGTATGCCAATACAATCCAAACACGCCAATACGCCATGCAATACGTGCTAATCTTCATGTTATACGCCAATATACCATGTCAAATTATTATACCATTATACCATGTAATTATGCCATGCCATGTCACTTGCCATATCGTATTCCACATCGTATGCCATGTTGAATGCCAATTCACATACATATCACTATGCCATGTCATGCATATGCCATGTCATTACACATATATTACTATGTCATATCATGCATATGGTATGTCATCCATTTCACATGTCATGCATATGCCATGTTATTTACTTCACATGTCATGCATATGTCATGTCATTCATCTCACATGTCATGCATATATCAATGGTGCATAGTACTAAGTAGCTAATGGTGAAGGTAGACTTGCTTTCTTAAGGAGTTGAATGGAATCCAAGGTACTTACTCACCTACAATCACTGGTTAAGTAGGGCGAGAGTGGTATATGAAAATGCAGATGGTGTCCATGTTATGCAATATAATTAACCAATTAAGATAAGAAAAGGTCCCTAATGGAATCGTCACTATGGGCGAGGCTTTATGACCAAGAGCCAGGCTTGTAATAAATGGCATCAGGGGCTCACTTGGAGTGAAAAAGTGAACTTCCCGAGGGGCTCCTTCGAGGAATAATACAAACCCATATAAGGTCATAAAATGGAGTCACCACGAGATGATTTTAGAATTTAGTTCAATCGATCCATAAGTTAAACCCTTTAGAGATAGGTTCGGGTGGTGAAGATCTATTCTTTTAGAGTTTCAATTTTAATTTTATCATTTTAATCGATTAACTGACCTAAGCATGCATATAGACATTCATAAGCATGAATCATACCATATAACATAGCATGGTAGCAAAAGTAAAAAGCATAACAGCAAAATGCAAAAATAATAATAGCCCTTAGAAAAGGAATAAAGAGATAAGGAATACATACAGAATAAGACTAAACATACATATAAGGAGAATCAAATAAAGGCCTATTCTATTATATAAAAGCTTCATCAATATAAAAATGAGCATTAAACAATGCTCCCTCTACTCGACTTGGGAAAAGAAACAACGATCTCAGGCAGTACAAGCCAAAAAGTATGAATGAAAAGCATATATTAATAACCAATCAATGTTAGGCAACAATGAAGATATGGGACATGGTCAACCAATCTGACACTATGAGCAAGCATAAATCAAGAGTCAACATCTACTAAATATGTTAGTAACATTCATGAAGAATTAATTAACATGAGTTGGATCTAAAAATATCATAACAATGATTAAGAGCTTCTAAAATCATACTAGTAAGTCATTCAAGCTTAATTTACCTCTTAATTCACCCTTAATCATCCATATAGCAATGGAAATCAAAATCAAATGAAAATCAAGCCAAAATCAAATGAAAACAAACATAAATCAAGTTTTAAGCAAAAAATTGATCATAGACACAAATTAAAAGATCCTGGGATCACTAAGAATCACTCAAAAATGAATTACCATTCAAATTTAGTCTAATAATGTCAATCAACAATAAATCACAATTAAAGTAGTATTTAATTGAAAATTAAGCAAAATAAATTGATTTTTAAGCAACAAAGAATAAAATTGATCATGAGAATTGAACTTGAAAGATTTCAACATCATGCCAAATGAATTAGAAATAAATTCAACATCTAATTCAATATCAATCCTCCTAATTGCAACTTAAACCAAATTAAAAGTGGCATTTAACTTGAAAATCAATTTTGAAGCTAAAATTAATCAAATTGCAATGATGTATGAAGAATTTAGATCATTTAGATCACTATAAAATCATAAATGCAACTGAAGACTTTGGATTAAATCAATAAATAAGAAAATTCAAGCAAAAAACATTATTTATGTGAAATTAGAAGATAATATATGCAATATATAACATAATATATGCAGCATGTAGCAAAAAAGAGGGTTATATGCATAACACATAGGTGGATATGCACCACATATAGGTTGACATGCACCACACAGCTTTCCAAAAAGCATGAAATCATATTTTTAAGCAAAAACATGAATTAAAATGTCAAAATAGATGAATATTTAATTATCACATATCATTCTAGCTATCATGAAGCTATGAATGCTACTGTTACATTCATTAATTGGTGTCAATTAACAAAAATCAAGCAAACCCATTAAGAAATGGAGAAAAAGGAAGAAGGAAGAAGTTTTCCAACACTCACCAAAGTTAATGATACCTTAATCTTAATTCCAAAATATAATTAAGGGTTTAGGTAAAATCAATAAGTCATTAATTACCTAATTAGAAACTTAATTAAGTGTTTAATTAAGTAAGAAATGATTTTGGCAAAGTTTTATCTTAATAATTAAAATTTAGATCCTTTCTTCATAAATACCCAAGCTATATTTATAGAAGGAAGGTAGGGTGTCGCACCCTAATTTTGGACCGTCTAGACTCGGTTCGAGTCCGGGATGATTCGGGACCATTTCGGGTTGGTCTTGGGCCACTCCGGGTTGATTCGGATCGTTCCGGGCCGTTCTGGGCCAACTCTGGCCCATTTTGGGGCATCACATGCCGCATATGTTCTGGATCCACCGCATATGTACAAACATACGCGATCGCGTATGTTTGTGACACGCCGTATATGTTGGGATATGCGATCGCGTATGTTTTAGGGTTTATCATATGTTAAGATACGCGATCGCGTATGTCTCCGGGACAAAAATTTTAAAAGCTTTGGAACTCCATTCTGACGGGGGTTGGCAATTTTGGTTAGCATTTTAATTAGACCTACGAATTTTAGGGTTTTGGCAGCTGTCAAGAGATTAAAATTAATTTTCTTAAACCTAATTTTGGATTAATCTAAGCAATTAGGGTTACGAAAACATAATAAACTCACAACAAATCACTTAGATTAGGTGATTTCAATCCCTAAACTTGGATTTTGGACTATTTTCTTCGTCCCCATACTCGGATCTCAGGAGAATATACGAGAGGTTAGTAAAATCTGTCACTTTTTTATCATTTTTTATGTATTTTTCATCATATCCATGCCTAAATATATTGAAAATTGAATTGTTCTAACATTTTACGCATGATTCATATGTGTTTTTGATGTTTTGCTTTCATTTTATTATTATTATTGCGTTATCATATGCGATCGCATATGATCACCTCATATCATATGCGATCGCGTATGATCTTCCCGATCGCGTTTGTTTTTAAAAAAATGCTATTTTAATTTATTTTTTTTTGCCAAATGATTTATGTTACGTTTTAAGCCTTTACGTGTGATTTTCTCATTGTTTGCTTCGATCGCATATGATCATGTGCAACCGCGTATGTTAATTTCAATAACATACGCGATCGCGTATGTTTTAAATGTCATTTTGGTTTCTTTTGATTGCTGAATATCCTGTGTCATGTTTTAAGCCTTCGCATGTGATTATCTCATTGTTTGCCTCGATTGCATATGATTATATGCAATCGCGTATGATCATCAATATCATATGCGATCGCGTATGATCCAAAATATTCAATTTTGTTTCTTGATTTCCGCATTTGCTTTATGATAATTTAGGCCTATTTGTGCAATTTGCATGTTGATTCTATAATTAATGTCATTATTATCTGCATTTGTTCCTTTTTATGCGTTTGGTGTGATTTTGCAGGATTAGGTTAACTTGGAAGTAGACAGGTCGGGCTCGAGGCCCAATCGAAGCAACCCATTGGATTCGGAAGAAAGGAATTGGGCCTTGGGCCCAACACTAGGATTTTATTTGCTTTATTCCTTTTTATTTAGTTATTTTGGTCGGGTTGTATTAAATACTTGAACGTTTTTATTTTCCTATATTTGCTTTTGGTTATTTTAGGTGGGTTGTATTTTAAATACCCACATTTTATTCTGCCTTTACTTTCCCGTATTTTATCGCTTTCTTTACGCTTTATACTTGTGATATGCCTTTTTGAATGCCCTATGCCATGTAAGTGTATGCTAATCAAACTTAAACCTAATTGCGTGCTTAGGAGCTTTCATTAAAATTAAATAAGTGAACATAATAAAATGGAACATTAATAAATTCAAAATCCCAAACCCAAACTCTGAAGAAATTCAGGCCGCTTTCTAACACAGGGAGGCCCGGGTTTTATTTCCTAGTTTTTTAGTCATTCAATTGAATTGACAAAATAAACTAGGTGGCGACTCCATTTTTAAACTTGACGTGATCTTTCTAGGTTAAAGACCAATCAACTATGGAATTGCGCCATTGAGAGCAAGCACCACGGCATTTCACGCCGAATAGCATACAGCGCTCCCGCGTCCGGGGCGCGCTACTCTTACACTCTCTTTATTCAATTCTTTCATAAACATATCCGCTGGCTGGATTTCTTTTCACAAGTCTGGGGGTCATCCTCACCTTCCTCAAATTTATCACTGACAGTCTGCTCAGGGTTCCAAACTCAACAGTGGCTAAGAAAAAAAGATAATAAAAGAAGAATAACAAAAAAAATGAATTTTTATTCAAGAAAGAAATCTTATTGGAAAACGATGGATACTAGGTCTGTACGTATCGACCCATGCAGTGTTGTAGCTAATGCATTAAGTATCTCGCCTGGGGAGTATGTTAGCAAGATTAAAAGCACTTTTTATCTAGAAATAAATCAATGGAATTGTTTGACTTTTCATTTTAGGTAGAATTTTGTTCTCTTTTGTAAGCGAAGAATATATTAAGCAATACCAAACCAAATATTATGAGTAGTGGAAAACTGAAGAGTAACGGCAGTAAGTGATTGAGTTCAGTAGTTCCTCATAGAAAATTATTGATATACTAGTACTAGTAAGTGCATCAAAGATGCAATCATCGATTCTCCCGAGAGGCCACAATTACCATGAGCAAACATATAGGTACCCAAAGATTCATAGTGAACTTCGACGGGAGCTTCTCTTGAGACTTGCTTTCCCTACGGCTCCGATGGGTTCCGACGAATCAAATGATATTTTTGTTCCAATTTTTTCCTCTTCTTCTCCCGCTAAATCAAACTTTTCCTTGCCATAATTTCATTATTAATTTCAATTCAATTTTTATTCAATTTATAATAAAAAAAGAAGTCTTAAGTCTTATTTATTTGATTTTTTTTACTATATCAATCAATATTCAATATATAGACTATTGATTGATATATATTGATTGGTTGATTGGAATATAAAGTTGGAGATGTCTTTTTATTTTTAGAGCCCGTATGCCACTCAGCCAAAGAAAGATGATTGAGAGTTATCCGAAATGAGCAATAAATACTTTTCGAGAAATCTCCTCCAAATCACTAGGTGAAGCGATGGAGTGCTGCACCTTAGATGGCGAGAGTCCAATAACCGAAAGCATCACTAGCTTACACTCTGACCCGCAGGGTTCTGCTTCTGGCAGCAACATGCTATCAAATTCTTTTTTGTAATAAAAAATAATAGGTTCAAATATCTCTTTGTGTTTTTACAAAAAATATTTTTAGAAAAAAAAATTCTAAAAAATAATAAATTATAAAGAGTATTTTATTGACTAGAAAATTTTGAAAAAAAAAGATTTCAATATATATTTTTTTATTATGAGAATCAATCCTATTACTGGCTTATAACTGAAACCCCCTTTTCTTGATCCATTTCACATCAATAACTCGTCCCATATTAAATTATACCTTCTGCTGTCAAACAGTGGTATTAGAGAGTTTTGGTGTTGTAATCTATGTATAGAATATATAAGATTTTAGTTTTTGACTATCATTGTAGCTTATATTTTTTTTCAGTTTTAAAAGGTATATTATTTGAATTTGGAATTGAAATTTTAACCACTTATTTCCCTTTGAATTAACTTGGTTTCTTTTTAAAAAAAAACTGAATACATACGTAGAAATTTTATGAGATAAAAATTTATATGTTGCGCATGCTCATATTGAAAACCTGAATGGATTTTTTGTGTTATTCTTAATGTTCTTGCTTGATTATTGTGTGTTTAATTGCTGCTCATGTAATGCATCAATTATATATTATGTTAACTTAATGTTGGAGCATTTTAAATGAATTTTGATTCAATTTGAATGTGATTTTATGGAAATCATTTTCATATGCGCATAAAAAATCCAATTTTAGTTTATTTGACTTTTTCAATATTAATTGCTCATATTTTTCATTAATTCATGTATTTTAATTTTTTCATACACATTAAAGATTTTAAAAATGAAATTTTATTAATTTTAGAGATTAAAAAGTATTTTATTTGAATTAAACTCTTAAAAGGAGCAATTTGAGCATGATAAGGATTTTTGTTGGTTTCAACTTCTATTTTGATTTCTAAGTGATACATTAATATTTAAAGTGTGATTAAATAATAAATACATCACTGTTTGGATGATTATTTAATTTAATAAATAATTTATTTAAATAAAATTCAAAACATGTAAACCATATGTTTTCAAATACAAGCCCAATAACTATTTTAAAAGGCAAAGTTTATTTGAATCTTAAAATGGAAACCCGAAATGACATTATGAGAAGATTATTTATTTAAGTAGTTTTAAATGTATAGATGGATGATTATATGGCATGATGGTGATTATGAACTTAGTCCAATATGATTGAGCATATGCATCATTTTATTATTTTTAGTAAATAGTGTTACGCCCGCGTCTAGTCCATTATCTCATGCACATCTCAAGACATTAAACCATGCAAACAAAGTACCAAAACTTATACATTTAAGGTGTATAATACAAACTTGGTAAAACTAGGAAAATAGAAATGCCATTTCTGCACGTACTTGGACTAAATGAATTTTTAAGTTATGTTCTTAGCCTTTAACATATACAAGCCATATACCATCATAAACTAGACTCATGAAGGTTTAATTCAAGCTATAGCATGTAATTTAATTCATCTTTTAAGGCCTCTAAAACCCAAAACGCCTAATGCTTTAAAATAGCTTGTTAAAATACACTAAAATGCATATTTTTAGCATACCACTACTTGTGCAATTTTTTCCCTATCATAACTTAGTCATATGGTCACTATTAATACATTAACATGTTTTCCTAAGACTTATCCATGAAAAATATATCCAGATTAACAATCATACGTTCACACCTCTCATAATACACAATCTTACACAACTTCCACATTAAGGTGCACAAGCTACCTTATAAGTGTCTTCCTGCATACCTTAACCATTTGACTTCTAAACCACATAAAAGTCATACCATACTAATTGCAAGCATACATATACATGTTGCACGCAAACTTAGTTCCAATTGGTAAATAAACAAGGCATATATCAACACTTAAAGGCCAAATACAAACAATATACATAAAGTACTTGCTTTGCTGCCTCTTAATGATAGATTTACCATTTTCATGCCATATCTCACCTTTACATGCAATAAAACCCCATATTCAACATCTAATTTTTAATCATGTTTTTATATAAACTCAAGGGATCATAGTTTTCCCCCCTAAAATAATGAAACCCAAAATATTCCTAAATTAGGTAGCAACTTTGGAATTCAAGTTCCAACATATATAAGCATCTTTCCATCAACCTTTAAGCATATTAAACCTTAGAAACATAATTAATCATCATTCACACACTTTAAATAATAATGAAAGTGACATATTAAAGGGTTACAAGTTAGGGTTTAGTACAATTTTTACACACTAAAATGGGAACTCCTTTGATTATGCATAACATCAAATTCAGTAACCTTACTTCCTTATTCTTTCATCATTCAATCCATTTCTTTTATTCACACATAATTAACACAAACTCTATAGAAAACTAACTTTTCATTAAAGACATAAGAAAGCATGAAGAAGAAGAAGAAGAAGAAAGCATGGATAGAGCACGTAGAACACTAAAACAACATGAAAACCAAAACCTATGCATGATTTTACCTTAAAAAAGTGTTTTTCCTTTAAGTTAGAATTAAAAAAGGAAAAAAGAAGAGAAGAGTCTGAAACTTGGATGGTGTTAGGATGAAGAAACAATCTCATGCACCTCTTTGAGACAATATAAACTTAATTTTTGACTTATGTTAAACAAAAGCCAATCATGTTTCAACATTTGTCAAGCTTAGATCACTTCCTTAACCAATTTAATTCTTCTTCATTTAATACTCATTTTTGCATCATTTTTTGGTGATGCTTTCATAGGTATGAACTTACCATTCATTATAATGTTATGGACATAAGTCATACATAATAAAGTTTCCAATTATAACCTTAACCTTCCATGAAATGCCATTTGTATTCTAGCTTACCATTTTACATGTCATTGCTTCTAACTTCACTTTAACTTATATTTACACATTTTAAATATACTTTATCTCACAATAACATGTTAAACATGCCAATGCATCACCTTATACACATAAATTCCATCATAGTTCTTCATTTAGAGCATTTAACAAAAGCATACCAAATTCACGTCTTTAGTGCATATTCACTACCATAATCATCTTTTCACTTTCTTTTTGTTACTTTCTCCATCAATTCCATATCATATGGAATTCATTTTTCTATAAGGCATTTCATATCACACTCATCATGCCAATGCATTCATACATCATATCCCATTCATGTATTTCATACGCTAATCAATCATTCACTATAACATATGCATAAAATTCATGCACAAATGGATGTTGTGTGTATGGATGTGATGCAAAAGTTATGTTTATACCCTAATTTTTGCATTAGTTGCCTCTTGTGAGATTTTTAGCTTGATGAGCTATCTGATTTTGCTTCAAACCTTAATGTTTGCCTTAACTGCTCTCTTGGGTTTTCAGCTCAGCTGGTCACTGTAATTTTTACTTGAGCAGCTTTTTATAAGGTTTTCAACTCAAGGAGCTTTTATTTTATTTTTAATTATTTTTTATTTAATTTTTTAGATCTAGCTTTAGGAGTAGCTGGGGTGTTACATCCATAAATAGGGGGTTAGTAGGATGAGAGTATAAGTTATAACTAAAGAACTAATGGCATAAATGTAAATTTTAAGGAAAATGAACGCCTATATTAAGTTACACAAGCATAATCGAGTCAAACATGGAGACTAAATAGTATGTATTCGGGTCGAGGAGTATGATAGGATAGAAGAATATTTGGGATAGAAACTAAGTTAAATATATGAATTAAACATGTTAAAGTTAAATGTGCTTGAACATGGAGGATGGGTGACCTCCCCGGGAAACGTACGATTTTCAATCGCATACGCTGCTTTAGATGATTTAAGCTATGGAATCTTATCCAGAGTGAATTGCGGATTCTATTAAGTTATTTGAAGGTGCTCGAGATTGAAATATAGCTAAAGATATCAAAAAGGACATAAATGGTATTAATAGAATTATTTAACGGTAAAGTTGGAATTTTGAAAAATTGGTAAGGGCAATTTTGGAAAGGCTAACTTTAAGGACTTAATTGCTAGTAATTAAAGTTAAGGGATTGATTTAAGATGTTTTAAAGGTTATAGAGGGACTTGTTTGGTAAAATTGAAAGTTTGAGGGCTAAAGTACAATTTCTCATAAATTTAAGGACTAAAGTGGATTTTTTCCAACTTAAAGACTTATATTTATTATATTTATTAAATTAAGTAAGAAATAAGAGAGGGGAGGAGAGAAAAGTCAAAATTTTGGAGGGAGAAAGGAAGAAGAAGGAGAAAATCATCTTAAGGTAATTTCTTAACCATTTTTCATGAAATGTTTTAAAGATTTTCATAGAAAAAGTAGTAATTTTCAATTCTCTATCGTTTAGTATACATTTTACCTTAGGAAAGTTGAAGAATAAGGTGGTTGAAGTAAGTGAGAGATTAGGAATTTTTGGGGATTTTTTTATTAAGGTAGATTTAAGTTGATTTTAAGAAAAAATAAGGTAGAATAACATGTATTTACTATGAATTAAGCTTTGGATTGAATTAAAATGATATGAAATGGCTCTTATAAGGAATAAAGGTTTAGGTCAAGCATGGGTTCTTTAAGAAAATGTAATTTAGTTTTATTAAATGATGGATAATGGAAGGAATTTTGTTTAAATTAATTATTATAATAAGAAATATGAAAGAATGGAAGTGAAATGATAAAAATGTATGCTTGTATACTCGGTTAAAGAGGGATATGCATATAGGTGAAGGGTTCTGATGAGGAATGAATGTATTTAGTTTGGAATTAGAATGAGCAATGATGATTTAAAGTGTTAGAAGAGAATATAATTCAAGAAAAACCAATGTTATTTAAGGACATTTTTTTGCTATTATAGGTTTTTGTGGTATTTATCTTGTTTGAATATATATGATGATAGAAATGTGTTTCAATGATTGAGAATATATGGTATTTGATGAATAGTATGTAAAATTGTAGGTGGATAGGATATCAGAAGAGTATATGATTGTACATTGTGTTTAATTTGAGATTTGAATTACAAACCGTGAATTATGTTGGAATGTGAATTGGAAACATGAAAATGATATTTTGGAGGAAGGGAATTGTTTTTTCTGTAGGTGGTTTGGTAGATTATGAAGTTGTATTTTTGGGATATCCAAATTACAAATGAAACTCTACCGAAATTCTATCAGAATTTTGTAATTTGGATAGCTAGCTAAATAAAATTAAGAAAATGGTTTAAAGATGATTAATATAATCATTCATATAAGTATGATGAATGGTAGTAGAATGGAAATGAGAAGTGAATTTTAGTTATTCTGTAGTTTGTACAATAGTTGAAAAAATTAAGTGATGAAGGTTATTCTGATAGTTATGTCACATTTTGTTCTTGCAGCTGAATGAGACAAAGGAAGTGAAGAAAAGAAGTAGAGGAAAGTGGAAAAAAAATTCTTTTAGAGGTGCATGCACAATAAACATTAAATGTATTTGTTTTTAAAAAAGATTTTTATGTGAAATCCTTGTTTGATTGCTTGTTTTCTACGATGGATAACAAAATTAACATTTACGTCATTTAAGGATTTTTTTATATTGAAATTATGTTTTATTTGGATAATTATTTAATTAATTTACTCTATATGATTTCACCATATTTGGTATATGATTTTATAAGTTCTGGAAAAGAATTATATTTTATAAATGGTAATTAACAAATGATGATAAGACAGATAAATATTTATGAGATATTCCTCATTGGGTCAGAGGTTGAGATATATGATCCCTCCCCAATGAGAGGTGTGCACATTATAGTATATGATCACCTAAGGATGGGATTGAGACTCGTCTCCCATCATGGTTACAATGATTTGTTGTTGTAACTTTTGGTCCAGACAGATAAGATTAGTCACTTTCGGGGTGGGATTGAGACTCGTCTCCCATCCGGGTTACAGGTTTCCTGTAACTTGTGATAGAGATAGAGAATGAGACAAATGACATTGATGATTTAATTATAATTAAGTTTAAATGTTTGATTTATATTTTTCATATAATATTTTATTTGATTTATACATTATTGGATTCATTTATATGATGATATTTTTATTATTATTATGACATGGGATCACTTTATTTCTCGAAAATGTTATCATATTATTATCTCTCTATTTATTCTACAAAAATGGGATATGATCTTCTTGTAACAGTATTCATTATATATTCTTACTTTATTTTTATTTATTGTGTACCACTGAGGTCATACTCAGCGTTCCTTTTATTGAACGTAGATCAGAGAAGAGTTAGAAGCTAGGCCTAGTTGAGTTTTGCACCTGGCAAGCCGAGGCTATTAAAGAGGATCTCTTAGGTATCTATCATGTTATATGTATTTATATTAAGTACAATGTAAGTATACTATAAAAGTTAATACCTAGAGACATCGAATTCTATTCATATAACTATTTAGTATTTTGGTTTCATATATGTTATTATTTAAGTTGATGAAAAATCGTATGATCAAATTTTAAATACGTCATCACTTATAGAGTATTTTAGTTTACAAAATTTTTCTTGAATTTTTTGAAACTTCTTTTCAACATCTTTTATTTTAATGATAATAAAATTTTCAAATTCCCTCATTTTCATGATTAAAAATATGAATAAAATTTTTATACCGCTGCATTTGATTAACAATTTTAGTATTACTTTTAATACTTTTAACTTATAAAAGAGGTTGAAAATCAATTTTTAACTTCCCTTGTGATATGTTTAATAGATTTTGGTGTCGAAGTGAAATCTGTTAATCATATTACGGGAGCATGTCATGTCTTATAAGAGGGGGTAAGGTACGACATGGGGATACTAGTAACATCGATGGGTGATACATAAAGGTATACACCTTATAACTATATAAGGAAAGGCTACACCTACAGCAAGGCAAAGATGCTGGCATTCGACGGCTGGGTCAAGTTGTTAGTGTATGCTCTAGAGCATCATGTGTATTTGTACTATACGTTTTCATTAATAAAGGCATTATTCATTATATAGTATAATGTTTTAAATGAACTTGTTTTACTTGGAGTATTAAACTATATATTGAAGTCCATGATA
>CANYBF010591090.1:0-13277 GCA_948192965.1 Dalechampia spathulata | reverse complement strand
TTTTCATTTAATTTTATTCCTCATTATCCTACATCATCAATCCACTCTACATAAAATAATACTATCCTCAATAACCAAAAATAATACTAATTTAATAATTCCATTAAATACAAATTTGTATTTTCATTCGTATTATACGTATGTATTTATTATAATTTCTAAAATTATACATAATTATCAATTATGTATATTATTAATAATTCATAATTCAATTATGTATTTATATGCATTTAATTATTTCATATCATACATATACTCGTATATACGTATATATTCTATTCGTATAAATTATTTGTACTCATATGAATTTATACGATATCATGAAATTATTTTCTTAATTAATATATTTAGACTTCATATAAATTCTTGAATGTTTATACGTATAATTCATATACGTATGAAATAATTTATGTATCTTATTTTATACGATCGATTACACGATCGTTTAATTATACGACCCATTATTTATCCTAATTAATGACGCTTAATTATTTTAAGCGTACACGATAATTTATTCTCGTTGAATATTATCAATATTATATCTCTTGAATTATTATCGATTTCAAGTCGTTAAATCATCCTTTCAACGATACGTTTAATTATTATCGGATCGTATAATACGATCGACCATTTTTTTATTGGTCTCGTAAAATTCTCATCTTTTTTTCATAAAATCATATATCATAAGACATATCATTTATTTATCATACCATGTATAATTCATATAAATTCATAATTCAAACATTTAAATCCACATCATCATCCAAATTCAACACATACAAATCATAACACATCATACGTATATACTAACAGTGTGTGGTAAAAGTGAGGATGTGACAAAAATAATTAATGAATAATGATTTAATTCTCTATTCTTCAATCTTGCAAACCTTAATGTTGTAACATCTTATAGTATTTTATGGAAGGAAAATAAATTTGGGGACACTTAAATATTTAATTTAATCATTTACTTTAACTTCCTACGTGTCCTGGACATGACGTAGAGAGTATTCATTTTGGTGATTTGTGCATAAATTTATGTTACTATGACTTAGTGTCATTAACCCATGCATAGGACACACTTAAGATCAAGTGTTTAATCAATTTATACATAGCACAATGAGTATGATAGGCATGCGTAATTATATTTCATATATAGTTAATTCCATAAGCTAATTTACTAGCAAATATACACATATTTCTACTATATTCTAATTCCCAAAATTCATATATTTTTCGTATTAGACAACCTATTTTCTCTCCCTTTTTCTTTATATATATGAAATTAGATTCTTATTGAAGCATACAGCATTGAAAGCTTCCGTATTACCAACATGTGCAAAATAAAAGAAGCAATCATTTAACTAATTTATTCAACCCCAAACTATCAATTAGGCTACTAACTATATATTTAGTTTTCTAAGTACACAACAATTAAATTCATAGGGATACTTAAAGAGTCCGTGGATCTTCTTCAACCTCAACTAATCCTGATCGTAAGAATTGATTTTGGGTTACTTAACTATTTCGTAAGTCATGCACGTAAAGTTGATCCAAAACCTTAACTAACTTAACTTATGACACAACGGCATTTTTTTTTTTTAGAGATCTTGTTTACATTACCCATGGCTAATTCCAATAACCCAACAATCAAGCTCTTCCACTACACAACACACGCACACATGTCCCCTTTCCTGTTTCCCCTTTTGTGCGCTCACTTGATTCTCACACCATCACAGCCTTAAGCAGCTGCCGAAATCAGTGTATTTTTACTACAGCATAATTACATGATAACTCAAGCGGCAGACCAAATTGTTATGCTTATTTAGTGGAAAATCCAGTGCACACTCTTACCGGTTCCTAGGTATGTGTACACGCATTTGATCAATTAATAACAGGTCAAACCTTCACCTGCTTAAGTTAATGTCCCCTTTCGGCATATATATATCCATACCTTCACTTAGAAATACACACCTATAGCCTCACCTTATCATATAATTCTTTAGGCTCTGTTTCAGGGGATTTATTACAACTACTTAAATTATGTATCTGCACGCAAATAAGGTATGTGATGGATCCCAGCTTAAGGTCAATGTTTAATTAAAGTTTCAGCTGCTTAAGTCCTCTCTAAAAGGTGTAAGGAAGCTAATGCTGTCAGTCAGTCCACCTTAATCTCCAGATACGCTGCTTGGGTGAGGTTTCCTAAGTCAACATATTGATGCTAAAGTCTTAATGATAGTGCTTGGTTCAAAAACCAAACTTGCCGCTCAGAAACTTCAAGATTCAAATGCTATGCTGATTCTCTCTCTACGTTAGTTCAGCTATTGAATCTGGTCATTCAAGATTAATGTGCAACTAGTTCATACATAAATAATAATATGCTTAAAAGCAGCATTCAAATACTTTACACCCGTACAATAAGTCACTACTCAATCAACAGCCAGAGAGTTTAATAACTTCCATATTTTCATTGGCTAGCCGGTTCAATTCAAGTACAAGGGTATATTTATTAACTCAACTTTAATAATTAACTCGGTGGCTCCTGCTGGTACACAATCAATATATATAGATACATATATATATATATATATATATATATATATTATGCCAGGCACCAGCTATTGTAACTTATGTTAACGTATCTTCCATTTCAATCATGTGCTTTTCGGTTCTTGAGTAACTTAGTTTTGCTAACAGCATTTCCTTTTTGTTAAGGGCTGTGTCACTCACTAAATCTTGGGAAATTCCCCACTTGATCACTATTTCTTTCATACGCAAGAACTGATGTATGTATATAGATATATGAATATGAGCTCAAGAGTCAATACATTCTAGCATGTTAGTTTCCATGTAGAACTTCGGTTTCTTCCCTTCTCTGCTGATTACGTAATAACAATAATTCTGACTGCTTAACAGCTATTTCTTTGCTTATTAAATACATAGGTAACGTGAACAACCATTTAACCAAAGGTTTTATCCCCCACTCTTTCCTAATCCTGCAGTTTTTCTTGTGTGCACCTGCTGTTAGATATAGATTTATAGAAATCTTAAAACTCACCTGAATTAACTGCAGTGAGGATGAGCTACAACGTTAATTTTTCCTAGTGCAGCGGTTCCATTCCTCCTTCCTCTTGAAACTTCTTTCCGATGGTTGATTCCTCACAACCCCCTTCCCTCAGCTGTTCATGAGTCTTCCAAGGATTTTTTTTTTTTTTACTTAATTAACTGGGTTTCCGTCTTTCGAGGTTTAGTCACCGCCTACCCAGCTTAAGCTTAAGCGGCAACCTTTATTTTCATACTCCACTTACGTCACAATTATCCTCATTACACATATAGATTTTGTTGTCCCTCTCTCAATGTTAAAGTCAACGTAACCTTGTTTGACCAACCTTAATCCACTATGTAAAGCAAATGCATAAGCAATCTACCACTACAAACCATAAGTTTTTCCAATAGAACATACCTTAGTAACATGTAAATTAGCTTCATATACATATTCTCAATCTTTAGTTATCTTTTAACATATGCATTACTCATATTATGCAAGATGAACATCAATTATTTATAGTTATATTCAGATGTGTGTAGTTTAATAATAATATTTTCTCTCTTCAATCTTTTAGAAGACTCTATCATCAAAGCCAAAATCTTGCAATCTTTCTTAGAAATAGTTTAAAATGAAAAGATCTGATTAAGAAGAAGATGAGGAAAAATATAAAATTAAAAGATATGAAGAGGAAATATATTATTATTGAGGAGCCAAACCTTATTTTATAAAAGTATATGAAAGAATTTCATAAAAATTCTCGTATAATAGAGTATAAAATTTGCATGATGACATTTACCTCTTTTTTATTCTTAAGAAAGTTTCCAAAAAGGCTTAATTGATTTGTGATTTATGTTTCATTTTTCACTTTCTTTTCCTTTGCTTACAGAAATAGCAATGGCTTTAAATACAAGAAATCAATTGACCATATTGGTTCAAGTGGATTAAAATAAGAACTTAAAATCTTTTCTAGAAAGATAAGATGATATATCGCAGTACATGATATCATCCGAAATAATAAAAATAATTTTTAAGGAATTAAAAGAATTAAAAATTCAGATGTATATCCAACGAATCAAATCTGCTAGACTAGAAAAGAGCACTTTACTTTTATTTAATCAATAATTACATATGAGATAAGGAATGATATGCATTTAAAAACATATAAAGCCCTTATTTTTGCCTAAGAACCTAGACCCACATGTACTTGCTAAGGTGATCATAAAAAAGAGTATTGATATGAATAGGCATGCACAAATTCATATGGAGATGGTGAAAACAATAATAAGGGATAATATATTATAACTAAACCCTAATTCAAAGTTATTTCATTGCTTCAATACGATTTTAGATTAAATTATTTTTAAGCACTAATTTACTATCATATCTTTGGGAAAAAATAGTTTAAAAAATTAAAAATGTCATTTTATGAAAATTTGTTAAAATAATGGATTTTCAAAAGTATATGCAAAAATATTTTTTTAACATTTAAAATAAGTTTATTTAAGTTCAAAAAATGTTTAATACTGATTTAATATAGTTTAGTATAAATTTATCATAAAAAATCATTATTTTAAAAAAAAGTTAATTTATTTTTATAAAGGAGCAAAACAGAAAAATAAAAGACAAAAATAAGGGAAATAAGGAAAAATGTAGGTAATATTGAGGAATAAAAATAAAACTAAAATGCAAAAAAAAAATTGAATAAAATGACAAACAAAAGGATATAGTAAATTAATGAAATTAGGAAATGGGGACCATAATGCCAACTTTCTATTGACTTTGGATGCTTGTTCGTAAATTTGAAAAACTAGTGGGGTCTATATAATATACATGTCCAGCTGTGACTTCACCTGCTACAGATTACATCAATAAGCTGGAGAATGTTCCATTTCTTTCTTTCTTTTCTTCTTTTGTTTCTTCTGCAACAATTTAAAAATGGATAATATTTTTTAATATTAAAGTTTATTTATTTTTTTACCATTTTCACTATATATTCGAATTTTTCAAGAATATTTATATAATTAAAGTATAATATTATTTGATATATTAAGATAGATTATGAATAATTGGTTAATTTAACGGACATTATCTTATGTTATAGTCCATACGCCTCCATTAATAATATCTTCACAAAATTCCAATCAGTTGGCTTTCGTATACTTTTATTAAATGGTGACAGGGGACAATTATTAGTTTAATATTAAATATTACTTTCACCATTTTTTTTCTCGGCTTTTAACAAATAATAAGAAAAGGAAAGGAGCCAAACATTTCATTCTTTTGATAATCATCATGATTAAGCAACTGTTCTATGAGAAACAAATCAAACCAATGGAGCCATCTTATACAGTTGATTCAATCACTTGGGTTGTCTGATTGTCCTTGGAATTTTGCACTTTTTGAGGAATGTACGTAAATCATTAAGCGATACGAAGCTGACAGCCATTAACCCTCACAATTCTTTCTTTGTTCTGCTTTTTCTTTGTTAATTAATTCATTTTATATCTTTTCAACTTGTGTAACATGTCCATGATTAAATTGGCTCGTGAAGTGAATTGCCTGTGAATCGTAAGTATTTGTCTAGAAGTTTAATTGATATGCCGTAGGGCTGTAAAAAGAAAAACGAAGGATATGATCCTAAGCATTATATAGGAAAAAAACCTGACAGCGTTTGAGAAGGCAAAAGGATGGCCGAAAGGACAGATGCTATGATTTTATTGCGTGACAACGGCCGGTACACAAACTAGAAGAAGCTCCAAGAAACAAATCCTCACAATAAATAGAGAAAAGCCCAATTGAACAAATTAAACGCTGCACCCCTATACATCCACATATAATAAATTTGAGATTTAATAAATTAAAAACAATTAAACTAAAATCGGCAACTTCCACTGTCCAATTCTCCATCTCATGTCCCCCTTCCTACTGTTGCTTTTCACCATTAAAGTTTTGAGACTTTTCCAACTCACGATCATCAAATGCAAAATGGCCATCTCAGAAACTGATGCCTTATTGATGTTGTTACGCATTGAGGCGAAATTCTGATCGTCAATGGATGAACTTGGACAAGAAGCTTCATATTCACATATTTCACTCTTGGAGCTTTCCTTTATTGCTTTGTTGAAACTAAAATCTGTAGCATGACAATGTCCGGGAATGAGATTTTATAGTTCAAGCTAGAATCTTTAATTCTTTTAAGGAACATATATGGTAATCTGGAAATTATTGGAACTTCACTTACATGACATGTATGTGACTAAGCTTTTTGAGCCTAGTATGGAGTTGGTGGAGGTGGAGAGGCATAAATGTATACCGGTGGAGGTGTTGATTTCTCCGGGGGAGGTGGTGAGTGGTAGTAGTACGGTGGAGGTGGTGATTTCACTGGGGGAGGTGGTGAGTGGTAGTAGTACGGTGGAGGTGGTGATTTCACTGGGGGAGGTGGTGAGTGGTAGTAGTACGGTGATTTCATGGGTGGAGGAGGTGATTGGTAGTAGTACGGAGGAGGTGGTGATTTCACTGGGGGAGGTGGTGAGTGGTAGTAGTACGGTGGAGGTGGTGATTTCATTGGAGGAGGAGGTGATTGGTAGTAGTACGGTGATTTCATGGGTGGAGGAGGTGATTGGTAGTAGTACGGAGGAGGTGGTGACTTCACTGGTGGAGGTGGTGAGTGGTAGTAGTACGGAGGAGGTGGTGATTTCATTGGAGGAGGAGGTGATTGGTAGTAGTACGGTGATTTCATGGGTGGAGGAGGTGATTGGTAGTAGTACTGTGGAGGGGGTGATTTCACTGGTGGAGGTGGTGAGTGATAGTAGTAAGGAGGAGGAGGTGATGGTGAGGGGGGAGGTGGGGATTTGTAGTAGTATGGAAGAGGGGGAGATGCAGTTGGTGGTGGGGGAGACTTGTAATAATAAGGTGGTGGAGGTGATGGTGAAGGAGGAGGGGGAGAGTTGTAGTAATATGGAGGTGGTGGAGACTTGTAGTAGTAAGGAGGTAATGGTGTTGGTGATGGAGGTGGTGGAGATTTGTAATAGTAAGGAGGTGGTGGTGAATTATAGTAATAAGGAGAGGGAGAAGGAGTAGGGTGAGGGTGAGGTTTAGGCTTTTCACACTCCTTGTAAGGTTTCTCAGGGGCATAAGCAAAAGGCTTAGCATAGAGGACAACTTCATACTTGGTCTTGGATTTAACCTTGACACTAGCACCCTTCTTGCCATAGTGCAGGTCAGTGGGGATATTGCAAGGAGAATGTTCAGGGGCGGCATGGAGCTTAGCCTTGCAAGCTTCAGCACCATATTTTCCATAATCGAAACCATCAACAGTGATGCTGTATTTGCCATTGATCTTGGTCTTGCCATATGCCGTAATTTCCTTGTCACCTGCCTTGCATGTCACCTCCACAACCGCGCCTGTTTCAATCATAAAAATTTCAGAAAATGAAAAATATGAATATCATGGCAATCAAGTCAACCAACCTTCTTTTAAAGAAAAAAAGCTTTTTAATCACATTTTTCTTTTAATCAAGACATTTTCTTTTCAGTCAAATGAATTCAATTATTGCTGATAACAACTGGAAAGTGATTGCATCCAATACATACATACACATAAATATATTAAATATTTGAAATTTAAACATCTACGAGAGAGAAATTTGACAAAGTCAAAGAATTTCCAAAATCATAAAGATGGGTCTCTAAATTGCGAGACAACAAAAGCATAATCATTTCATGGCAATTGAATAGTTATTATTGCAAATTTTTCATAAAAAGAAATGCTAAAAATTAAAAATTAAAAATTAAAAATTAAAAAATATATATTCTAATATTACCCAATTAAGTCTGATGCGTAACAAAAATATATTAACCGCCAAAGAGTTTAAAAAATGATTTTGTTCCACAGTTATGTCCTATAAACTATGATTTCTGTACAAAAAATATACAAATCACAAGCTGATGATCCAAAAAAGAAATATAATTAAACTTCAAAATAATTTCAACAAAAAAAACTATAAGGCTACGTCTAATTTTTTAATAAAAATTTAAATGGTTAATGAATGAAGAATTTACCTTTGAGATGCTTCTTGTCGTGGGATTTTACTGGGTCTTCCCAGTCATAGCATCTGTAGCAGTAAACCTTTCCTACAACCTTCACTACAAAATTATGGTGATGGTGGTGAGGGTAAGGAGTAGGTGGCGGTGGAGAATTGTAGTAGTATGGTGGAGGATATGCTTTAGGTGGTGGTGGAGAATTGTAGTAGTATGGTGGAGGATACGCCTTTGGTGGTGGTGGAGAAGTGTAATAGTATGGTGGAGGATACGCCTTTGGTGGTGGCGGTGAAGTGTAATAGTATGGTGGAGGATACGCCTTTGGTGGTGGTGGTGAAATGTAATAGTATGGTGTTGGAGCTGGAGATTTTTCAGGTGGTGGTGGGGATTTGTAGTAGTATGGTGGAGGGTATTCCTTTGGTGGTGGTGGAGACTTGTAGTAGTATGGTGCTGGAGTTGGAGATTTTTCAGGCGGTGGTGGGGATTTGTAGTAGTATGGTGGAGGATATTCCTTTGGTGGTGGTGGAGGAGACTTGTAGTAGTATGGTGTTGGAGCTGGTGATTTTTCAGGTGGTGGTGGTGACTTGTAGTAGTATGGTGGAGGGTATTCCTTTGGTGGTGGAGGAGGAGACTTGTAGTAGTATGGTGTTGGAGCTGGTGATTTTTCAGGCGGTGGTGGTGACTTATAGTAGTATGGTGGAGGGTATTCCTTTGGTGGTGGTGGAGGAGACTTGTAGTAGTATGGTGTTGGAGCTGGAGATTTTTCAGGCGGCGGTGGTGACTTGTAGTAGTATGGTGGTGGAGGGGAAGGTGATGGTGGAGGTGGAGACTTGTAATAGTATGGTGGTGGAGGTGATGGTGAAGGAGGTGGTGGGGACTTATAGTAATATGGTGGTGGAGGTGGTGATTTATAGTAGTATGGAGTAGGAGTTGGTGACTTTTCAGGTGGTGGAGGAGATTTATAATAATATGGTGGTGGAGGTGATGGTGAAGGAGGTGGTGGGGACTTGTAGTAATATGGTGGAGGGGGGGAATGCTTTGGTGGTGGAGGAGATTTGTAGTAGTAAGGTGGCGGCGGCGATGGTGAAGGAGGTGGAGGAGATTTATAATAGTACGGTGGAGGTGGAGATGGAGATGGTGGTGGTGGTGATTTGTACTCATAATGAGGCTTGGGAGATGGTGGTGGTGGTGACTTATATTCGTAAGGAGGTGGAGGTGATGGAGATGGAGGTGGTGGTGACTTGTACTCATAATGAGGCTTGGGAGATGGAGGTGGTGGTGACTTGTATTCATAAGGAGGTGGAGGTGGTGGCGACTTGTATTCATAATGAGGCTCGGGAGGTGGTGGAGGTGGTGACTTGTATTCGTAAGGAGGTGGAGGTGATGGAGATGGAGGTGGTGGTGACTTGTACTCATAATGAGGCTTGGGAGATGGAGGAGGTGGTGACTTGTATTCATAAGGAGGTGGAGGTGGTGGCGACTTGTATTCATAATGAGGATCGGGAGGTGGTGGAGGTGGTGACTTGTATTCGTAAGGAGGTGGAGGTGATGGAGATGGAGGTGGTGGAGACTTGTATTCATAATGAGGCTTGGGAGATGGTGGAGGTGGTGATTTGTACTCATAAGGAGGAGGTGGTGGTGACTTGTACTCATAAGGAGGTGAAGGTGATGGAGATGGAGGTGGTGGCGACTTGTATTCATAATGAGGATTGGGAGATGGTGGAGGTGGTGAATTGTACTCATAAGGAGGTGGTGGTGGTGACTTGTACTCATAAGGAGGTGGAGGTGATGGAGATGGAGGTGGTGGCGACTTGTATTCATAATGAGGCTTGGGAGATGGTGGAGGTGGTGATTTGTACTCATAAGGAGGTGGTGGTGGTGACTTGTACTGATAAGGAGGTGGAGGTGATGGAGATGGAGGTGGTGGCGACTTGTATTCATAGTGAGGCTCGGGGGATGGTGGAGGTGGTGATTGGTACTCATAAGGTGGTGGTGATGGAGATGGTGGTGGTGGTGACTTGTACTCATAATGAGGTTTGGGAGATGGTGGTGGAGGAGACTTATATTCATAAGGTGGTGGTGGTGAAGGAGATGGAGGTGGTGGAGATTTATATTCATAAGGAGGTGGTGGCGGTGACTTGTACTCGTAATGAGGTTTAGGAGATGGTGGTGGAGGAGATTTGTATTCATAAGGTGGTGGGGGTGAAGGAGATGGAGGTGGTGGAGAAACATATTCATAAGGTGGTGGAGGTGGAGAAGAGTAAGGATTAGCATCTCCGTACACTGAACTTACACTAGCAGAGAAAACCACGACAGCCAGGGCAAAGGCCAGGTGAGGCCAAAGGCGACCCCTGGCGGCGGGGCCACCGCCTGAACTCATCATTTGTTGCCGGGGAAATCAGTTGTCGCCAGCCACAGTGTGAAACTTGGCCCACTCCTGTTTCTGTTGAAAGCCAAAGAAAGAAAACTCCCCACGAGTAGTTAAAAAAGTGGGTTTTGTTATGAGTTGGGATAAAAGCATGCATGAATATATAGGAGATAACAGTCGCTGAAAGGGAGCTGTCAGAATGGACCAATTTTTCAGAAATATGCTTCTTTTCTTGGTGTAACAAAATGGGTTTCTCTAGCTGTCCAATTTAATTTAATTTCCCCGTTTTTTAATATTTGCGAACAAATTAATTCCCACTGGTTCTTGATCTATTTGGATTCCTCGAGTTATTTAATTAATTAAATTGGAGAACTAATCTCCAACCACTCTATTTTAATAACAACGTAAACATTATTCAATGATTTCACTCCTCTGCCTCTTTCCAATTGTTTATTGCAGGCCTCTGCATCTTGTCATGGAATTTGCTTAATCTTTGGATCCAAATAGAACAAACACTCACAAATTACTTTCAAAATTTTAATATAATTAGAACTATAACCTTTGTTTTAATCTAAGTCGATCCATATTAATATAATTTAGGAGCATATGCCAAGTGGCAAATACCCACATCAATGCTGGCCGTGCACTCATCAGAACCGATCATGACTCGCTCCTATTGATTATTTTCATTTTTCTAGTAAGTTTTTCTTTTCTTTTTTACATCAAAATGGGTGTTTCTAATTTTCTCATTTTTTAGTTTTTAATTTCTTTATAAAATTCATCATAGGAAATTATTTCCACATGATAACTACCCCACTTAAAAATTGCGAGAAAACAGGCTGTCACCACCATGGAGACCTTATATACATAATGTGGGTTATAAGTTGTACCTTGCTTCTTTGACTCACCCAAAACTCAGACGAGTTATTTTAATGAGTCAACTCGATCGGTTTAGTAACATGCTAGTTAATTCCAACTGAGATGATGGGTAACTAAATAATAAACTAACCTGCACCGTTCCCTCTGGCAATTTTCGTTTATATAATACAACTGACCAAATTAATATATATATATATATATATATATATATATATATATAATAATTAAACGACAATTATTCCAAAATATATACATAGGTAAATTTTATATAAAATTTAAAATATTTATTTTATTTTGTTTAATTTTTCTGTGATTCATGTGATTTTTCAATTATGAAAGAACTACAATCAAGTGGCGTACTGCAGCTTTTACAGTACATAACAAGAAAAGCATAAAAAAAAAAAAGAATGAGAAGAAAAAGGGGAAAGGGAAGAAGAAATTAAAGAGAGTTGTAAAAAAGAAAAAAAGAGAGAAATTCAGAGTCCAATTTCATATCGTGCAAGAAATAATCATAGCATATAGCTTCTATGAATATGTTCCCAGTTCATTGAAAATGACTTGTATAGTATTAATTGGACCACCCAAATAAATTAAATCATAATTATCCATAATTATGTTTTCAAAAAAATACCCAAATCATTTTTATATAATTATAATGTCATCTAATAGAGCTGCATTTAACCGACTTGCCTGCTATATTAAAGTACGTTTTCAAATGATTTAACTTGATATTAATATAGTTATTAATTTGATTAAAATAATGAAAGGGAGATCGAAAATGGTAGATGACAATTTAGACAAAATCACATGGGACAGTTCGATTTTTTCTCGACCTTTGATACGATACATCTCTTTGCTTGAAAGTCATCATTCTTGTTTTAATTGTTCTTCATTTATTTTATTATTCACATGTTTTCTGCACATGTTTTATATTATATAATTGATATTATAAGCTCTATTTTTTAAACATAATATATTATTTCTATTCATCCAAAATAAAATAAAAGGAATTATGGGTTTCAATAGTAATCTCAATGCTAATTTATCATTAAACCTAAAATACATTCCATTCTACCATTTTATTTATCTTAAATTTTGATTATTTTATTTAGATATTGAATGATTAATGTAGAAAATAAACTTTCAAGTAATTTTCAGCATTTATATTATTTAAAATTTCTCATAAATTCATACCCAAAACATATTATAAAATTATAATAGATATTTATTCATACTTTTTTTTTAATCAATATTTGATTTCATTCACCTTTGGATTTGATATTACAATACTAGTAAAGATCAAAATTCAATTGTAATGTGATTTTGATGGAGACTCAAAACTCGATTTAAAAAGTAAAAATTCCAATTATTTGTAAGAAAGCCTATTTTCTTATTTGTGCTTTTAATAAACCCAAGTCTAAGAAATCCTCCTATTATTAGTACTCGCTAGCTGTCAATGCCGTGTAGCAAAACACCTCCCCCGTTAAGTCATAAGGTATTAACTTTAGAGTATTCAAGCTAAACAAGGTTGGTGAAGAAACAAATATTAATTAACTAATAACATATTATAGAATAATTTCTATTTTTATATTAAAAATTACTTTTTAATTTTCTTGAATACATTCATTTAATTTTAATCAAATTCAATATTATTATTATTATTATGCACAATATGAGAGTTGATCGAAATAAAAGCATTATTAATAATTGATTTATATGAATTTAAATGATTAAGGAGTGAAACATAATTAACTTGCTTTAAAAACTGTAAAAAAGGACAAAGAAAGTTGTTGTAATTCGTTGGTTTTTCCTTGATCATTAATTGTATATTTATACATTTGGCAGAGATAAAACCAGCCTACGTGTACAGGCTCTAGAACATTCACTTATGCGTTGCCGTTTTAGTAAAGGGACAAAACTGTGTCGTATATCCTTATTAAT
>CANYBF010590989.1:0-10641 GCA_948192965.1 Dalechampia spathulata | reverse complement strand
TCAAAATTTTCAATTTCATCATTAGAGCTATAAACTTTAATCTTATCATATGCTTATCATCATAATCATAATTTCACATCATTTTCACACCAATAACATATAAAACATAGCATTTCAAACAATTTCATGAATGCAAGGTGTGTGCTCGTTTTAGGATGTAGCATATATGATTGTATGCCTTCAATAAACTGCTTTTCTAGTAGTCACTTAAATGAATCTATAATGGGAAAATTAACATTAAATATTAAAGTAATGAATACTTGAGCAACGATAAAGATATTTATTATTAGGGTTTAACTTTAACAAGTAATTGTTTATCTTACTTAATGAATTATTTATCTATCATTTTTACAATCATTCAAGCCCTCAATTGTATTCTTGATTTCAAATTTATTAGGTATATGGTGAGAGTTTATATTTTGAGAAAATCATTATCTTGAGAGAATCTTGTGAGATTGATTCTTCTTATAAAGGTTGGAATATTATCCTTGAAAAATACTAGGGTTGTATTCTTTGTTGAAGAATAGTGAAAACCTATGTGGTTACTTAGGTAAGTGGATATAGAGAAAAGAGATGATCGAATCATTATAAATTTATGTTACCTTTGGGATTTCAATTGGAATTAGAGTCTATGCTATAATTTGTTTAAGAATTTATATTATTTTAGTTAGAGATCATGAAAATACAAATTCTAGAGAGTCAATCTTACACTAGACCTTCATTCTTTGATGAAACTAATTATCTCTATTGGAAGCATGAGATGGAAATGTTCTTGAAGGTGATGAAATTGATTTATAGCATATGGTGTAAGTAGACTATGTTCCTCCAAGAATCATAATTGAAGGAGTTATCACTTTGAAGACAAGAAGTACTTAGTCAAAGAAGAACAAAAAGTGAATGCTAGAAATAAGAAGATAATGAATGTGTTTTATTATGATATAAGTATAGAGAAATATGGAATGGTGTCTCATTTTATGATGGTGAAATAAATATAGGATGCACTTAAGACTTATCATGATGGGAAAAATTAAGTAAACACCAAGAAAGTTTAATTATTGACCTATTAATATGAAATGTTCACTATAAGACAAAAAGAAAGCTTCTAAAAATGTATAATAAGCTTAAAGTGATAATTAACAATCTTATGAAGCTTAGTAAGGTTTATACAAGAGAGGATAAAAATAATAAGATCTTCAGAGTGCTACTAAATAAGGATTAGGATGCAACAGTGACTTTAATAGGAGAAGCCAATGATTTATCCATCCTTTCTATCTATGTGCTTTTGAGAAAGTTTCTCACTCATGAGATTACCTAAAGCAAGGCATGGAGGAAGATAAGAGAAGTGGAGTCACTTTTAAAGTTATTAGAGAAAGAAAGGATCAAGATTTCTTAAGTAAAGAGGACATTAGTGGTGATGTAGCAATGCTCATTAAAAGAGTCAAAAACTTGATCATGAAGGAGAAAATATTTTAAAGAGACTTTGAAAAGCCACTTGAAAGAAGAAAGGATCAAAGCAAGAGATATAAGGAGATGCCCAAGATTGAAGAAACCTTTAAGACCTTTCAAGAAGAAAGCATTTATGATGACATGGGATGATGATAATGATTACTATTATAAAGAGTCAAAAGATGAAAATTTTACAAATCTCTACTTCATGGCTTTTAAGGATGAACTTGAAAATGATGAGGTAAACATTTCTTCTTAAAATTATTATAATGATGAGATTAATGATAAAGAAGATTCTTTAAAAGCTCTCTTAAATAAATGTGAGCAATTGGTTATTAAGAATAAAATTTTCAAAAGTAAACATTTATCTCTTACAAATGAAAATAATGATTTACTAAAAAGTGTACATGAACTCATTACTTTCAAGGTTAACCTTCAGAAAACTAGTGAGGGAATCTCATGGATTTCAAAATTAAATAAAGATTTTAAAAGGGGAATGATGTTTTGAAAACTCAAAATAATGATTTAATTGAAGAAAAAAATTTATAAAGAGAAAATCTTTTAAAATTTAAAGTTCGTGGTGTAAAAATTGATACAATTCTTAAAAGCCAAAAACTTAAGGGTGATAGAGAAGGAATTGGTTGCAATAAAGATTCTCCTCTATCCTCTAAAGAACTAATTTTTCTCAAAACTTCTTCCCTTGCTTTTTAGGAATGATGAAAAGAAGAGTGAGAATGAAGGTGTTCAAACTTCAATTTTCATTAGACTCAAAAATTCATGTAAAGGGCATGAAAGATGTTAATGTACATACAATGCTAAGCCTTCACATAATGTGGTTAAAAAGAAAATTTTTGGTTACTAATTATAAGAGAAAAATTAGAAATAATAAATAATTATCAAAATATTTTAATTGGAATAAGTTGTTGGGGTTATATCCCAAATGATAACTCTAATACTGACCTCCTAAGGATGCAAATATATTTGGATACCTAAAGTAAAATGATTAAATCTTATAGGTATGCTTGAAGTTCTTAATGACCTCTAATAAATGGTACTTGGATAATGGATATTAAAGACACATGACCAGTTGTTGACACTGGATTTTCACCTAAGTGCATGCATTCTTGGATTTTTCTTAAAATAGCTTGGTACAATGCTTCATTTTTGAATCCAAGTTGCATACATGCTTTTTGCAATGCCATAAGCCATTTAGTAATATGGTGCATCTAGCTTTTAGCTTGTAAAAGGTGGTGCATGAAGTTGGCCTTTTTGTGCACGTATGATGTGAACTTGCTTCCTTCTCGATATGGCTTGACATAGGTTTCATAGCCCTATGAGTCATTTGAACATGTGGCGTATTTAGTTTATGGCTTGTGTAAGCTGGTACATGAAGTGAGTTTTTAACTATATAATCATACATATCACTTTGTGTATTGCATATAGTTGATTTTTCAACTATATGTGCCATATATATTACTTTTTACGATGCATATAATTGAAAAAAATCCACTTTTCCCACATTGCCAATTGATTATTGGCTTAGTACCCCATGCGTCTTATAAATACCCTTTGGGTATTAACTTTAGAGGGGTTGAACATATTTTAATTCTAAAAATTAACAATCTATGAGAATTAAATCTCACTTAATTAAATAATTAATTAGGCTTAGTGATAAAATTAATGTCACAAAAACCCTAATCACATTTTGGATTTGGAGGACAAACTTTGCTAGCTTTGGTAAGTCATTTTTCTCTTATTTCTCTTTGATGTTATTTGATTGCATAGCTTGATTTATGATTTTGGTTAATATCCCATATGCTATAGTGCCATTTAAGACTTGTAAATGTCTTAAATGGTCTATGATAATCAAATAATCGATACATATTTATATTTTTCATCATGAAACTTGATTTTCTTTATCTGACAAACACCATATGCATCGTATATATTATTATATGCATCACATATAACTTTTTCAATATTACTTTCATCGCATATACCACTTTATGTGATGCATATAGTCCAATTTTTATTATATGTGACTTATGTGTATCTTTGTATGACACATATATTACTTGAGATTGACAAAAATGTAACATTTTTGCTTGATTTCACTTTGGTTTTCAATTTCTTTGACGTTTCTAATGGCATTTGTAATCCCAAAGTGATCCAAATGAGTTAGATAAGTCATAAACCATTGCAATTTATTTAATTTTTACCTTAAAATTAATTTATTGAGTTGAATGCTGTTTTTTACTTAATTGGTTTACAATTGATATGATTGGAATCAAATTAAGTGTTGAATCCATACTCTAATTGATGCTAAGGATATTAGATTCTCTCAATTTTAATTTTCATGATCAATTTAGTTACTTTTACGATAAGATCAATCCAATTTTATTTTATTATTCAATTAACTACTATTTTTAATTGATTTTATATTTGTTGCCATCATAAACTTCAACTGGATATTGACAAAATTAGAAGTGATATCACAAAGGATCTTAGAATCTTCCAATTATGGTATGATTGATTTTTGCCAAAAATTGATTTATTTTCATAATTAGACTCATGTTTATTTCTTTATTTACACAAATGTTGCTAATACATTTTAGAAATTTGATCCTTGATCCATGTCTTTATAGGACAGTGAATTGATCAAAATATCCAATATTCCTTTTATTGCTTAATTTCCTTTTATGTGTACTTTCCATTTTCATGCATTTTAGCTCATGCTATCGAGGACATTTCCCCAAGTGGAGGAGATGTTACTATAAATTTTAGATTTTTATATCATTGAAGACCCTTTTGTAATAGAATATAACATTATTTTATTAATTTTCCTTGGGATGTATGTTTTAAGTTTATTCCCCTGTGTACCTGTTATCTCTCTATCCTTTTTAATAACCATTATTAATTTTTATTCATGTGGATGTGCTTTACTATTATATTTGCTATAATATATGTTATGCTATGCCATGTTATATGCCATATCACCACTTACATGCCATGTCACTATGCCATGTCACTATGCTATATAACAAGAATGCCATGTCATACTTATACTATGTTATCACTTCATATACCATATATATGCCATGTATACATTATGCTTCATACACCATCCCATATGCCATATGTATGTTATATAGCTCCACATACCATGTCGTACTTGCTATGTCATATATGTTATGTTATGATTATCGCTATAATATATCACACTGCATGCTTACTTTATGCTCTTGCTTGTTTGCCTGCCTAGGGTAATTAACTAAACTAAAATGGTAAAATTGAATTTGGAAACTCTAAGAGAATACATCTTTATCACTCGAATGCATCTCTGAAGGGTTTAATTTAACACTCAAGCTATGAGTCAGTTGAACCAAATTCGAAACCATTCAATGACAACTCTAACTTTATGACTCTTTTAAGTCCATCTCATTCTTTGAGGTTGCCTCTCATCATTATTTTGATGAATCATTTCTTCAGACAGAAGAAGATTATGTAAACACTTACTCGAAATCTCATTTATCAGATTCCATTATGAAAGATATAATTTTTTCTGAAGAATTTGACATGCTATATCTAATCCATGCATAATATCATGAAAAATGGATACAAATTTTTTATTGCTACTTGCCATTTATCACAAGTCTTGCTCTGGGTTACGATGAAAGCTCCACCTACAGTGGTGATTCCATTGGGGACTTACGGTAAAAGAGTGATGGCATTGAAATCTTAGAGTTTCCATATCAATTTTCCTATTTTAGTTAGATTAATTGTATTACATATCATGTACATAATTTATGTCTACACACCACTATTTATCCCTACTTAAATCGATGATTGTGGGTGAGTGAGTACCTTGGACTCCATTCGACTCCTTCAGAAAGTAAATCTACCTTCACCACTCACTGTCTTATATTATTGACCATCAATAATTCCTTGAATGGATATACACTAGGTATAGTCTTATATCGATAATTCCATTAAGTTAGATAGGTTATTGACCATCAATAATCATCCTTTAACTTGGCTTACATGCTAAGTGTATTGCACCTTGAGTTTCTAGTGTAACCCTGGGCTAGTATCCCACTTAGGACATGTTTAGACCAACCAATCTTCATGGAGGTATAAGGTAGAGAGTGATATTATGTACTATGCATTCACTAATCTTTTCATGTTTTCTATCTAATATGCATACTGTGAGCGTCGGTTTCTGCCAACCGCCTAGAGCAAGGCTTACGAGGCTCATGGACCAGGGACCACACTTAGAGCAAAAGTGCAGTCTTTCCGAGGGACTGCCTCAGGGAATGATACGAACTCAAAAGAGTTGCAAGGGAGTTGCTACTGGATGGTTCCGAATTGGTCCAACCGACCCATAGCATGAGTGCTAGTTAAACCCTTAAGAGGTGGTGGAGATCTATTTCTATGAGTTTCCAAAATTGATTTTACCATTATAGTTTGAGTTAATTATCTTAAGCAGGCAAGCATACAAGCATATATGTAAGCACACAGCGCGACATGTGATTTGCGTTGCATGATTGCATGTAGAATGACATATAATGCTATATGGCATTTGGATGACATGACATATGCATGACATATGACGTGATGACAGAATAAGATGACATATCATATGCATGACATGACATAATAATAATATCATAATAACATGGCATATGCATGGCATGTGAGATGAATGATATGACATATGTATGACATGTAAATTGGATGACATACCATATGCATGATATGACATAGTAATATACGTGTAATGGCATGGCATGTGCATGACATGGTATAGTGATATGTATGTGAATTAGCATTCAATATGGCATATGTCATGGCATGCGATATGACATGCGATGTGGCATCGTATAATGGCATATGACATGATGAATTAGCATGGTAGCATGTGATATGGCATGGCATAATGGCATGGTATATTGGCAGATAGTATGGCAAGTCACGCATATCGCATTACATATTAGCGTATTTAGATTGTATTGGTATATGAGATAATTATGTTATAGTATGGTATATGCATGACATGACATAGAAATGTGTAATGTAGCATGTGACATAATATGACATATATATTATAGCAAATATAAAAAACCATCCACGAAATAAAAGAATATCGAAAGGCCGGTGAAAGGGATTGAGGAAATAGGGGATACACATAGAATTTTAGGGGGAATTATTACAAAACAATGAATAATTCTATCCTATTACAAAAATATCCTTGCATACATCATTTTGGGACATTAAGTAATGTCCCCTCCTCCTCGGGTATTTTTTTGCCTCGGGTAGCACGAGCTAAAAATGAATGAATGGATATTATGCAAAATAAATAGGTAAATTCATTAGTAGCAAATGAATTTAGGATTTATTGGACTAGTCCAATTCCATATGAAAGCATGAACCAAGAGTCAAAATCCTGCTAATTGTGTGGCGACAATCATATGAATTTATGCGAATCGAATCATGAAAATTAATTAAATAAAAATAATTTTAAGCAAAATTATTTTTGGTTGATCATGTAAAATCAAATAGGAATTGCTAACATCACATAAAATAATTGGAGATAACAACTCAACCAATTTGAATCCAATCCTTTCAAAAATCACATTTATACGAGTTAAATAAGCATTTAATCATGAAAAATTAATTTTGAGGACAAAATTAATTAAATGTAATTAATTTATGATAGATCCAATACATTTGGGTTACTGTGAAACATCAAATGCCACTAGAATTATCAAATTGGGTTGAAAAATGGTTGAAAAATATGATTTTTCAAAAATTTTCCAAGGAACATGCGCGCGCACATAGTGCTATGTGTGCAGCACATAGGCTATTATGCTGCACACATACCATGATGTGTGGCACACATAAGAATTGAATCTACAAGAAAATCAAATTTATTAATATCAAAATGATCTATAAACCAAAATGCGTAACTTTAATGAAGACAGTACCTCATTTTGAGCACGAATCGGCCTCCGAATTGCAAATCAAATAAGTAATTGTGCAATTAACTTGACTAATCAATTTTAATGCTAAAATCAATCAGATCTAGATAATATTTGATAGATCTAGAACATTAAGACTATGAAAAAGCCATTAATATTGCTGGAAACATCAGATCAAAAGCAAAAATGAGTGAAAACCGAAGCGAAATCGAGTTTTTTGGAAAAACAGAGGCCTATATGCACTACACGTAGACCTATGTGCAGCACACATAGGCTGTGTATGGCGCACATAGGTGCATATGCAGCACACATAGCAAGAAAAACATAAGGAAAAGTGAGGTTTTTCAATAAAAACCTGAGACCTGGGTCAGATTAAAGTAGATCTAAAGTGGAAAATGCCTTTTTGACCCATCGATGAGCATCTAACTTGAAAATTAATTTTTAAGGCTAAAAATTAATTAGATCTAAAGAATATATGATAGATCTAGAACACCAAAGGCATGGAAAATTCGCTGATGAAACTAGATTCATCAGATCAGGTGAGAAACTAGAGTAAAATAGGAGAAAATTGGTATTTTCTGGAAAATTTAGGGCCTATATATGCCACACATAGGCTGTGTATGGTGCACATAGGTGTATATACATAACATATACCTTGGAAAATAGTGGTAGAATGAAGGATTTTTGCAAAAATGCAAGATCTAGCTTGGATCTAGGTAGATCAAAGCTACATTTGCATAGTTTTGATTATAAAACAGCATTGATAATAAAAAACAAACATGATTGAAGCCAATCAATGCAAAATCAAGCCAAAAATTGAAGGATTTAGGCAAAAACCGGGAGAAAATAGAAGAAAAGTGAAGATTTACCTTATGGCAATAGGTTTTCTTCAACAATCTTGCTTCCAAATGTGATTAGGAACCTAAACAGTGCTAGTTGGTCTCTAAAATCCTAATCCAATTGATTAATTAAGTGCTTAATTAATTTGGGAGTGAATTTTGGCAGAGTTTGGCCAGGTGGGCTAATTTCAGACTGATTTTTACTGACTCCAAGCTCTATTTTATAGAGGGAAATTAGGGTTTGGTAAAAATATAATTTTTAATCCAAAAATTGAAAATTTATAGGCTGTGAGCACCACACATAGTGCTATGTATGCCACACATAGCCTATGTGCACAGCATGTAGTGCTATGTGCTACGCACATAGCATTTTGACCTGTCATGTAGGGCCCACTGTGGCCACATCGGGACATGCATCCCATGCCCAATAAGCATCATTTCATGTCCTAAAACATTGTATAATGTGGTACACATTAGATTTGGTCCTAAGAAGGCTCCCGACCAAACGTCTTTTTTCGCTATATGCGTAGCACATAGTGCTATATGCTACGCATATAGCATTTTGACCCTATGCGTTTTGCCTCACTCGAGAAAAATGGGATGCGCATCGTATGTCAAATAAGCGTCATTTGACATTCTAAGACATTGTGCCATGCGGAGCATATCAGATTTGGCCCAAAAAGTAGGCCCTACTAAATGTCTTTTTTTGCTATATGTGTAGCATATAGTGCTATATGCGTAGCATATAGCATTTTACCCCTATGCATTTTACGTTGTACGGGAGAAATGAGATGTGCACCATATGCCAAATAAGCATAATTTGACATTCTAAGATGTTGTGTTATATGGAGCACATCAGATTTGGCCTCAAAAGTGGGCCCTGCCAAACATCTTATTTTGCTACATGCATAGCACATAGTGCTATATGCTATGCATATAGCATTTTACCCTTATGCGTTTTGGATCATACAAGCAAAATGGGATGCGTACCATATGTCAAATAAGCATCATTTGACATTCTAAGACATGCTATGCGTAGCACATCAGATTTGGCCCAGAAAGTGGGCCCCACTAAACATCTTTTTTTTGCCATACAGTGCTATGTGCTGAGTGTGTTTTGCTTATGCTTTTTGCCTTATATGAACATGTTTCATATGTCAAATAAGCATTATTTGACATTGTAAGACGTTGTACTACGCGAAGTACATTGAGCTTGGCCTAGAAGGTGGGCCTTACCAAATGTCTTTTTTTACTACATAGCGTTATGCACTAAGTTCGTTCTCTTTATGCATTTTGCCTTGTACGGGAAAAATGTAAGGTATTTTGAATGCCTAGAATAATCAGAGGAAGTTAAAATGCACGTACGTAAATCAGGATTAACTCTGGGGACTGATTCCAAGCCAAATCAATGAAATCCAAGATTACGCACATAGGTGAAAAGTCAGGGTCAATAGTTTACCCCCTAATCAAGACTATTTTGAGATGACATAAGCGTAAGTCATCAAAATGAGACTTGATCATAACATGACTTTTCACCAAAAGTAAGGGAGGTACCTAACTGAAGCTTGCTGTGAGCGCCAGTTTCTGCTGGGGCCTAGAGCAAGGCTTACGAAAGTCACGGAATGGGGACCGTACTTGGAGCGAAAGCGCAGTCTTCCTAAGGGGTTCCCTTAGGGAATGATATGGACTCGAAAGATTCGTAAGGAGTCACCACCGGATAGTTCCGGATTGGTCCAACCGACCCATAGCATGAGTGCTAGTTAAACCCTTCAGAGATATGATTCGGGTGGTGGAGATCTATTCTATGAGTTTCCAAAATCAATTTTACCATTTTAGTTGGAATTAATTATCCTAAGTAGGCAAGCATGCAAGCGTAATTGTAAGCACACAGTGCGTCATGTGAATTGGCGTTGCAAGGTTGCACATAAAATGACATATAAAGCTATATGGCATTTAGATGGCATGACATATGCATGTTATGTGATATAGCGATAAAAGTAACATGGCATATGCATGACATGTAAGTGTGTATGACATATCATATGCATGATATGGCAATCCTAATATGTAAGCACATATTATGGCAAATAGCGTATTACATTATACGTTAATTATGTTTGATTTTGTTTTAGCATTAAGCGTATTGCATGATGTATGCATAGCGTATGCATAGTGCATGGGGTGAATGGCATATCGTATGCATGATATATGAAATGATGGATGTCATGGCATGTGCATGTCATGGTATAGTAAATGACATACCTTATGCATGACATGTGAATGGCATATCATATGCATGATATGTGTGGTGATGTAATACATGGCATATGTATGACATGTTATATGTATGGCATACCAAATGCGTGGCATGTGAAGTG
>CANYBF010590959.1:0-14378 GCA_948192965.1 Dalechampia spathulata | reverse complement strand
AAGCATGATGTATGGAATGTTCATGGCATGCATGGTGATCGAGGAAGAAAGGAGTAGAAAAGAAAGAAAGGAAAGATAGAGTGATGAGAGCAGAGCTAAGCTCTGGATATGCTGGGTCAATCATGTTAATGGGATTCCGTTAAGGGATCATATAGATTAATACCCTCCCAAGAGGAGACGAGTCTCGAGACATACAGTAGGAAAGAGGTGTATAACACCATACAGTTAAATGCCCTCCTTCGGGAGATGAGTACCGGTACATATAGGGACCCAGTATGTGCAAAAGGAATGTGCACAATTACAGGAAAATAAGAGTGTTTGTAAGAATGATGATGAGGGAGAGTGCAAGACATGTTTGCATTTACATTGCATTTATCGGAAGTATATTCTATGACGCTATTAAGGTTTTGTTATATGTTGCTTTGTATGTGTATGTTTATCTATGGTTACCTAGCACCATTGAGTTTTATACTCAGCGTTTATCATTTGATGAATGTAGGTTCCAAGCCCTCGGGAGAGCAGCCAGAGAGACGATAGGGGTCATCAGCAGAGAAAGCCTTCTCGAAGTGGTACTGGAGCTGTTTGGCAATCTCCATTTCTTTTTTGTATAGCTTACCTTGGATTAGTCATAGCGGCAGTAGTCAGTATTGTATTTTAGTGGCGAACTGGTTATGTAGATAGTAAGTAACCCCTTGTATGTATTGGTTGTTGTTGATTATATAAATGAATTGATAGCAAACCTAATCGTATGAATGAAGGAATGTATGTTATCCAGGGAATAATGCATGCTCGCTTGAATGAATGCCACGCTATCCTCTTATTCACCATTAAGTGCAGGATCGTGTACCCATACGAATTTTTAATACTCAGTTTAAGTGATGTATCTCTTGTAGGATACGTAGCGACTTTCTATAAAGGAGGTCGTTACGTATGCTACGGGAGCATGTTACTCCATGTATGGGATGGGGTGTAACATAAAATATTAAAGATATATGTATTAAAAGTATATTTTACGAAATTTAATTTTTGATATGTAAAGTTTACTACAAATATATAATTATATACAAGAAGTATAAAATATATATATAAAAGGTTTACATAATTATATTTTTTATGAGTTAAAAGATTAGAGATATAAGTATTTATGAAACATAATTTCTGATATGTAACGTTGTCTATAAGTATATAATTGGTATACAAGAAATATACAACATATATGCAAAAAGGTTTACATAAGGTAAACAATAACCATATCAAAAAATATGCATAATTATTTAAATTGAAAAATATCAAACATGAACATGTATGATTACATTACTTTGAAATCATTAAAAATGTAGAATAATAATATAAATTATTCAATAACAACAAATCTAAATTTAACTAGCCTTCTTATTTAATATGTCAAACATTCATAACTATTTGATCTCCTCCTACCATTCAAATATATTTTCTTCCTTTCTTTCACTTGTTATATTGAAACTCTATTTCTTGATAATCTAAATCAATTTCATCCATCTTAGTTCCCAGTAATATACAGTTAGTATGTTCATCAAATCATAAACCAAAAGGTAAAAACTTAGGAGTAACAACTATTGAATTCAATAAACCTAAAAATTTAAGAAAAAAACACATTACAACTGTGAACATAGGATTTGAAAAAGATAGCTAATGAAAATGCAGTCATCCTTCTAGCTTTAGAATATCATACTTTCGTAGATTATTAAGAAAATCATAATAAAGTGTTTATGTTAAAATAATCTTAAAATTAAGAAAACTATTAATATTAACTGCAATTGCAAACTTGCAATATTACCTATCAATTGTAGTATAGGAAAAAGTGTAATCATTTTGAAAAATATTTTCTATAATTTGAGAAGACGTCTTTCTAGTAAATCATCAACCATTCACCAACTATATATATAAACTAGTAAAGAGAATGACAATTTTCTAGCACAAGAATATTACGTTCACTATTTTAGTAAATTCTTAATATTTAAAGAAAAAGATAATATGAGAACTCACAAATATATCTTAATTATAAATATAACCAAAAATCAAAGAAAATTTTCAGACTATCATAAATTGAATGATAAATATTAATAATTATAAAAAAATTTTGATTAATCTGAAAATGAGTGTTAACATGGTTTTACAGCTTTAAGAGTTTTTCAAGTCATTATTTGATGATTTACTTGAAAAATTAAATTTTGTAATACAAACACATATATTACTAGCTACTTTTCCCTTTTTTCTTTTATTATGGCCTCACAATCAATACGAATAAAATTTGAAAAAAAATTATAGATCTAGAAAATAAGTAAATAAATAAAAAAGAAAAAGAACAATATAGATGTAAGAAAAAAAAAGATTATAAATGAAAAAGAAAAAATAAAGTATAGATATAGAAAAGAATAAAAAAAGCTATGCTTGTGAACCAATTACCGTAAGATGCTTAATCATTGTCCAGTATAAAAACAAATAATACTATTATTAGCAGATGATTAACATAACATTAACCATCATATTCCTCGATTATGATAACCAAAATGAATAATATGGTCAATGGTGTAATAATTACATAACAAAAATAAATATCATCTCTTCATTAACATAACATAAATGGAAACACTACCCAAAATATTTCATGATTAATAGAACAAAAACTAGTAAACTATTAAATAATGCTTCAACCATTACAATGGTACTTATTGAGTTGTTCAAGTATTTGAAATATAATATTTAAATGAAATGTATCTATAAAAGGAGAGAGAAAACAACCACTATTCAGAATATATTTTAAAGAAGAAAAGAAAAGCATGCAGACTTTGTAAGCCAGGGGGAGTTGTGGTCCATTAAATATATTTTATGTTGGAGACGATCCTCGTCAGCACAACAAAAAAACAATGACATGATATGTCGACGTTTCAATCAATTTAATTGTGTTTTAATAAAACTGTATAAAATACACCTTCCAGAAAACACACATTTACATAATACATTATTAATTGAAACGTAAAAGATAAAATTGTATATATTAACATAAATAGGAGGAAGTCAAATTGCTAAAGATGATGTTTATGGGTATGTCGCATATTTGATGATGTTGATATTCTTCATTGATGATTGTCATTATGAATCATCGGATTCTCGTCATTAATCACTATAGTTTGGTTAAATGCGATGGATTCCAATAACCCCCCCTCATACCTCATACCTCATACCTCATACCCTTCTTATATACACGAATTGCTTCGTCCTCTCTCTTATATATGCATTTTTACATCAATAATACCATCTTTTGTTTCATTGTAATCGTTGACTTTTACAAAATGTTATGTTTTGTTTCATTTCATTATTATTATTATTATTATTAATAAATATTTGCTTATTTAAATAAAAGTTGAACGATTTGCTTGTCAATATGTACAAGTCATTATTACAATTTTAATAAATATTTAAGACAGAAGGTAGATTAAATAGAAATAAACTTCCAATTATCTTATATTAAATGTTATTAATTATCAATTTTACTTAAATTCAACACATAAAATTGAAATAATCCAATATTATTGATAAAACCGACCAAAACAGGCAATCCCACCTCAAAAATCCACCTATCAATGTTCTCATTGATTTATTCGAAAAGAATCCCAACCGTACATCACATCTATACACACAAATTTTTGCAAGGAATCTATACACACAATTAAAACCACTAAAAAATAAATATTTGGGGAATTGGAAAATAAAATAAGAAAAAAGAAACAATTTTCGTTGACCGAAGAAAAGAAAGCACATTCCCGTCATTCTAGAGAAAGGTTCTGCAACTCTGAACAACGCCTAGAAAGAAACATCGTGCACCCGTCTTTAGGACAGATCGTGGGGTTGTAAACAATGTCATCACAACCGTCAGTTCTCTGTCGTTTAAAATCAAATATCGATACGAACATGGCGAGGAAAAGCACCAGATGATTCAACGCGTACCTCTGCCCCACGCACTGGTGGGCCCCTGCTCCGAACGCCAAGAAGTTCCTTTTGTATAGCTGATCTTCCTGTCGCTCTTCACTGAACCGCTCCGGGTCGAATTGGTTCGGTTCGGTGAATCCTTGAAATGAGCTCTCGTAAACCGAAGGGAACACGATCGTTCCTTTCGGAATCGTGTATGTCTCCGTCAACGGGAAATCCCTGACGGCGACGTGAGGCACTAATGTTGCTGGTGCTCGGTATCTGATTACCTCACGTGCCACTGCCTGCGTGTATTTCATTTCCCTGATTTCATCTGTGGTGATCAACTCGCCGGATTCAGGCGACCACAAGGCCGAGACTTCTCGCCTGACCTTAGACAAAACTTCCGGATGCGAGTCGAGCACTGCGACTGCCCAGAGGAGAGAGGAAGTGGAAGCGTCCTGAGCGGCAAAGAGGAAGTCGAAGAGATGACCGCCGATCTCAGCGTCGCTTGTATGAGGAAGAGCGGGATCTCCGCTGGCGGTGATTTCTTTGAGGGTTTCTTGCATCCAGAAGTCAATCAAACACGTTGGCTCTTCGTTGTTACCCATTCTCGTTTTACTTTGACGAGTGCAAGCAGCCAGCGTTTCGATAAGGCGGCCAACGGCAAGCCTGGCGTTTCGAAATGCGAAACCAGGGAGGTCGACTGGGAGCTTCATAAGGCCAACATTGAATAAATTATAGTCGAATTTGAATCTTTCCTGGGCTTCACGATTCAAGTAAGGACCAACCATAACAGTCTGCGACGTTTCTAGATTCATATCGCGAACCAGCAACCTTAAACCGATACTTTCATTAACACTGGAAAGTTTCTCCCATCTCTTCAAATGCTTAAGGATAATGATCTGTTGGATATCAGAGTAAGTTGACAATGCTCGAGGCGTGAAGTTAGGAGCTATCCGACGACGCATATCTTTATGATCTTGACCAAACATATAAATCAAATTATGCTCGCCGAACAGTTTCTTGCCGAAGGGATGACCAACGAGCATGAAAGCGTCAGGGCGGACATTGGCAAAGATGAGGTGAGAGAGTTCAGAGTCACGAATGAAGAGAATGAATCTGCCAATAATGTAATTAGCAGAGAAGCCTAATTTCTGAGAGAAGGAAGATTGTTGATCCCAAAATCGAGTCGGGTCACGAACTAAAGAAACGGCGTTGCCAATGAAAGGAAGAACGAGAGCTGGGCCGGGAATGCTGCGTTTCTTGAACAGATAAGAGATCTGTTCGAGAAAAACAAGGAAAACAACGAAAGAAACAACGTACGGAATTACCGTTGATAAGGAAGGAATAGTCGTGATAGTGGAGAAGAAAGACAAAGACATGGAGGAAGAACCTAAAAAGGAAGATGAAGGGTCTGACAGAGACATGGGTGTTGAGGGTAAAGACGGAGATGAAGCTGACAGCATCTAAAGCATAAATTATATACGAAAAAACTTTGGTCTAGAAGGCTCTTATTGAATATATACACTACAGGCAGGCAAAAGGGTTTTCCCGTGGAGACGAAGAAGATGACCAGAGGACTCGGAATGGCGATGGCTGATGGCTGATGGCTCACACCATTGACAGGTCATCATATAAAACTTCAACAATTTCTGCAGAAAATGCACGAAACCTAATTCCCTAATTTCCATTAGTTTATCTAATTTAATTTGTTGACAGCTCATCGCTGATGGCCAACACTATTGACAGCTCATTATTATTTTTTAATTCATTTAAATCGTATGTATTTTCATAAATATATTTTCATAAATATATTTATCGACATATGTAATATTTTTATATAATAAAATTTAAATGTTCAATTATTATGTAATCATAATTATCATTATAAATCATTAATTTATTTATATACATTTTTATTTGATGATTGAAATAAATTAACTATATTATATCTAAAATAAAAATTTTGATATATTTAAACTATATTATATCTATATGATAAAAAAATATGTTAAAATATATTAGAAAATACAAAATGTTTAAAGTTATAAAATATAAATAATTTTAATATTATTTATTTTATATTGTTATGTTATTTAAATCCTAAACAATAAATATTTGTTTAAAAAATACAATTTCATAAAAAATAAAATAATATATTCATGATCATCTTTTTTGTAATTTATCAAAAATACATACAATTTATTATATAAACTATTTGTATTTAAATGAATCACACTTGTATATAAAAATAAATTATTATATTATAGAATTTATTGATGTTAAAAAATATTAGAAGTGCTCCATTCACATTTACATGAATTATATTTATTGTGAAATACATAATTTATTATTATGAAATAAAATTTTATAAATAAAGAATCATGAATATTGATTTTATAATTTAAGATTATAAAAACTAAAAAAATAGTTTATTTCATTTATAAAATGAATTTTCATACATAATTTAAAAAAATTTAAAATTCATTTAAAATAAATATAATTATTTAAAATTTATTATGGTAAAACATTATCTAGTTATTATAGCATTTATATATATTTTTCATCCATTTATATAAATATATTTTTTTTTCATTAGGAAATTTTTCACTAAAAAACAAATTTCTTTTAATAGATTTTATTATTATTTTTATTTATGTTATGTCCTAAAAACTTAATTTTAGTTTGAAATAAAGACATTTTAGTTTTACTTAAAACTAACCCATTTTTTAAACAATTATAAAAATATTTTTAAATGTTTAATATGTTGATCTATACTTGTGCTAAAAATTAAAATATCATCAATGTAAACAATACAAAATTTGATATAAGGATTCATTCATTATTCTTTAAAATTCCGATGGCATATTTTTTAAACCAAAAGGTATGACATTCCATTCATATTATTCAAAAGGGACTGTAAATATAGTTATATATATTTTTAGGGTGAATTTGTATTTGTCAAAATCTAGATTTTGTATCGAATTTATAAAATATACTTGCATTATATAATCTATTTAACAAATCATTTTTACTTGGTATTGGGTATCTAATCCATTTTAATGCTTTATTTAAAGGTTTATAGTTTATCATTAATCTAAGTGTTCCTCTTTTTATTTCTGAGGCTTTATTAACATAAAAAGCAGCATAATATCAAAGACTTTTAGATTTTTAAATTAAATTTTTAGTTTCTAAATCAAATATTTCTTTTTTACAAAATTCAATTATATCTAGAGACATTTGTATAGGTCGAGTTTTAATTGTTATATCTTTTTTTACTAAATCATTCTTCATAAGGTAAATCGATCATAAAATGCATAATTCTTTTTTAATTTGAGTTTTTATTTATTCTATTTTTATTTTTACTAAATCTATTTCTAATTGTTTATCTATTCTGTGTGTATTTAAACTACCTTTTAGGTTACAAAAATGTTTTATTTTGACTTTAATTATAGAGTTTATTTCTAGTTAATGTATTATTCACAATCGTGATAGATTAAGATTTTTTCTTTTAGGTTTTTTTATAAATGAAAATTCTATTTTCCTTTTTTAACTTTAAAACTTGACCATCCTCTTTTATAATGTAATGTGTAATTAAAACTCATAAATGGTGTACCTAAGATTACCATATGATGTATATTTTTGTTCATATGAATATAATTTTTAATTCTAAATTATTATTTATAATATAACCCATGATTTGTAATTTAGATTTATTGGTTGTAGTTAGTTTTTTACTAGTTTCATTACAAAACCTGTTAGATACTAAACTAGATTTTATACAATCTAAATATACTCTAATGTCAAATAAAGCAATAATATCTATCATGTAATCTTGTGAAAACTTTATCCTAATTGATATAAAAAATACTATCAATTGTTAAGGTTGAGACTTTATTCCTATTAGTGAGTCAGTTTTTTATAGTATAATCAAAAGTATTAATTCTGAAGGTATTCCACTATTTTACTTTATGCTTTCTAAAAATCAAGGGATAAAGAAGGTCATACAAAAGAGAAGCAATAAAAGATATCTTTTTTCGTATATAATGAGTTGGAAGTTGGGTTTAAAATATTGGAATGCTGTTAAAACATCTAGTGATAAAATATTGTTATGATTATCAAAATAATACCACCATTCTATGAATCATACAAGGATTTATGAGTTTTAATATTGTTATTAAAGTAAATAAGCCATGAATGGGTATATGAAGGGTTTTGGATAAAGAAAATTTTTGATCAAATATCAATGTAGTCCCAATAGATATAGAAAGTTGCTGTAGTTTTATAAGAAAAAAAGTTAGTAACAAATTTTACAAGTTCATATAAAGGTTTTTTCAATTTGAAGGGTAGAGTATTTCTTTATTTGAATTGAAAAATATGAAATAACATTTTCATTTTTAAGATCAAGAATTTCTTCACAGAAAAGATGGGGAACAAAAAGAAGAAAATCAATAAAGCTAACCTAAAGTCCAACTCTAGTAAAAGTAATTCCAATAGTACTAGTTCATCCTCTAAAGCCCATCATTCAAAAGACTTTATAAAATTTGATTCTAAATTGATAAAATCATAGGTTGACATAGCTTAAGAAGAAAATGATGTTAAAGCTCAAATTTAAAAATTAGGGTAGCTTAGTTTGTACAATCTCTAAAGGTAGTACTCCAAACTATAAACAAGATCAATGCTAAAGCCTATAAGTCTACAGGTAAAACCCTTATTTCATTCGTAAAATCAGAGATAGAAGAGTCTTCTTTCTTAAAAACCTTGTCAAAATCTAATTTACAGCTTTTGGTAAAAATAAATCAACCTAAACTATATCTTCAAATTTTTCAATAAAATTTTAATGATTTCATAAATCTTTTTTAAATACAGAACTTCTAATTGAAAATGGATTACCTAAAAATCCATGGGAAATTATAAGCATTGTATATCTAAAAAATTAGTATTTTAAACCAATTGATTTGTCAAAATCTCAAAAATGTTATTTTGCTACTTTTGAGAAAAAAATACACATATATATACCTTAATAACAACATATTATTTTAAGTTAAAAAAATCATGACATTAACAATATATCTTTAAGATAAGAAAAACACTCTTTATCATATACACTAAAATCTTTTTTTTTAAATCGAATATAATTTAAATCCATCTCAATCAATTAAATAAAAATAACAAATCAATGCTTTATATTTTAAAAATTATTCATTTACTTTGGTAATTAAAATTACATAGCTATCAAATAATTTAAATTTCATTATATAAAAATATTACATCCTCAAAAAATATATTCACTAAAATAATTAATATATTTTTAATTGATTAAGTAAATTCTGAATTATTTAATATTTGAATTTTAAATAAATCTATTAAAATCATTATTAATACAAGCAATTTCAATGTACTAATAAAATATTATATTTTATCATGTATAAATATCACGTAATATCAAATTAGTATTAATTGCATTAAAATTGTTTGTTAAAAAATATTTATTTATATCTTTAAGCGGTTCTAGAAGGGGTATAAACGGTCTAAAAAATGATTAATTAATGAATTATGTAAAGAAAATGATAGAATTATGGCATAATTGATGACGTGGAAAATTAGAATATTCTGGTTAACTGAATTAAGATGAATTATATGGGATTTAAGAGGAGGTGTGAGAAGAACATATCAAAATATAAAAAGCTTTTAGCCTACGGATCCTATTTGGACGGAAGCCAATCAAATACCAATTTGGTTCATCCAAGAAATAATGATAATAATTTCAAGATTCATACACTTTACCACCAATTAATCACATGTTTATTTTGATAATGATAATTCCTCTTTTAAATTTTTAACACAAGTTCATAATTTAGATCTTATAATTGAAATTTGGGTATAATTTTTTCCGTAGGGACAGGAATTACATTATTGTCTTGGAACACAGAACATATGGCTGATGGGTAATGACAGCTCATTGTAAAGAAGAGGATTCAATAATTTCAGCACATAAAGCTTATTATGTGAATCGATTAGTTGATCCAACCAACCATTGGGGGTGGGTTCTGCTTAATGCCCCAATTACTTATAATCGAAGTGGTCAACTTCAACTACCTTCCATATCCTCCTCAAATATGTCTTGGGACCATATATTACTCTTCCATGTTAATCACACACACCATATAATATTCCATTTCAATGCTATCCACGATTATTGAAGTCTTGCTGACTATTCATCCTTTTGAAATGAGACAAAATTTGTAATTCAAATCTTAATATCTTTAGTACATGTACAAGGAACCGCCAATGGTTCCATCAAGAGACGTACATCCGAACCCCAGAGTAGCCATGTTCCTTGCATCGAAACTCTACTTCAAGGCTTTGCTAGATTGATATATGAACTACTCATTCCACCATGATTTCCTCCATCTGGGTACGATTTCATTCTATGAATAAACGCATCCCCAATTGCGTCACGAGTTTTCACAATGGCATGGATCGAATGTAAATTCTGTAGCTTAACTGCCAAGCTTGTTTGATTCCCCATGGAGAATGTATTCAACAGTACAATCTGTCACAACTAGCAATGCCATTAGACAGTCGTAAATGATGATGCAGATCGAGTCATCCTTCAACGATCCTTTTTCGCATCATTCAAATCTGCGAATTCTGCATGCTACATGGTGGAATATTTCCACGTTCTACAAGTCGCAACATAAGTTTATCTGCTTCCTCTAGTTTTCCTTCTAACACCAGTTGCTTGCTCAGCTTTTCACACAACTTCAAATCAGGAATCAGATTCCGGTTAAACATTCTACAAGCTACTCTATAAGCTGATAGAGGAATCCCTTTGCTCAAGTAACTCTCCATCAGCATATGGCATGTATTTGCATCAATTTTTGAAGCTGTTCTCAACACCTTACCGATAAGTTTATCAGCTGCTTCCACATTTCTGAAATAACACAGTTTCTCGATAACTTGATTATATGCAGTTCTGCAATTTTTCCGAATAAGCATTTTGTCTAATACTGTCATTAATTCATCCACTCTACCCATTTTACAGTAGTGATGAATCACAGTTCTATATGTTACAGGTGTAGGATCTAATCCCTTCTTCAGCATCTTCATTGTAAATTCAGTAGCTTCTTCTATTCTACCTTTCTTTCCAAGTGCATCGATTATTGTTGTGAATGTAACTGTATCGGGATGTTTATTGTTTAGATACATGTCATCCAGCAACGATAAAGCAGCATCTACGTCACCTTTTTTGCAAAATCCATGAATAACAGTTGTGAAGTTTACCACATTCACTGCACACCCCCTTTTCAGACACTCCTCCATGAACCCTTTTGACTCCTCCATTCTACCCTCCAAGCAGAGCGACCTAATTAGTTGATTGATTTCAACTGGAGTCGGGAAAAATCCCTTCATAAGCATCTCCCTCACCACATCACAAGCCTCCGACAGCTTTCCTTCCTGCCGCAACCCATGCATAACGACACTATATGTAATAGCATTCGGTGTCCACCAGTTCTCCTCGCTTGTCTTTATCATGTCCCTTGCCTCCAATGAGTTTCCGTGCTGACAAAACCCATTTAGTAGTGCTGTATATGAAACAGTGTTTGGCTTGCAGCCATGCTTGTACATTTGCTGAAGCATCGTTTTTGCTTCATCTAACTTGTTAACCTTACAAAATCCATTAACAACAGCAGTGTAGGTGACAACATCGGGACAGCAATCTTTTGTGATCATTTCGTTAACCACTTCCTTCGCTCTGTCCATCCTCCCCTGTTGACACAAGGAGTTGACTATCGCACTGTACCCAACCTTATCAACCTGAAATCCCCTTTCTTCAGCTTCCCTCAAGAAATCAAGCGCCTCATCTGGATGCCCATGCCTGGAAAGCACATGGATTATGGTATTGTAAGTAACCTGATCAGGTAAGAGCTTGTTATCCTTCAACATCTTCTCCATTAAATCCTTCACATCTTTGATTCTTTTTTCCTTGCAGAAAAAACTGATAACTGTATGACAACTGACTTTATCAGGGGAGCATCCTTTGCAAGGCATTTCAGCAATTAGATCCAAAGCATCTTCAACTTGACACTGTTCACAATATCCCTTGATCAAACAGTTGTAAGTGACAACATTTGGCATAATTCCAACAAGTTGCATTCTCTCAAAAAATCTCAATGCCTTATCTAATTTATTCGCCATTACCAGAACATGAATGGCAGTATTACATATCATCAAATTAGGCTCAATACCAGCTTTCTGCATCATGGTCAAGATCTGCATTGCATTCCTCAACTTCCCTGCACGGCTATATGACACCATTACATGAGCGAAAGCCTCAGGCCGACGAGCAATTCCCCTACGTACCATGAGTCGAAGAACCCTCCTAGCTCCTTGACATAATTTAGTTCTTCTGAGAACCTGAAGCATCATATAATACACAATGGGATCATGCCGATACCGCCATTGACGGCCTGCCCAATAGAAAAAATCTAAAGCAACTCTTTCATCAGATTGGGACCGCAAAACAGCGCAAACTAGTCGAGGGTTGAGGCTTCTTAGTAAACGCCTCATTTCACCTTCAAGCTTAGGAGTCCAAGCTGGCCTAAGTCCAATCAATCTACAAATTTCTCTAACCAAAGGATGTTGGAATTCTTCTTCCTCTACCTCAATTCTCCAAATATCTTCCGTTTCATCGCAATTTTTCTCAACTGAATTCAAATCCAAGAAACCACTTTCATCAACATCACTGTTACCGCCATCTCTTTCATCTTCCTCTTCTTCCTCTCCAAACTCATCAAAACCATCAATTTCAGGGTTATCATTCGTATTGCACTCACCATTATCAGTACCCATTTGTCTAAACTTGCCAAATCCATCATTCTTATCATAAAAATCATTTCTTCCTCCATCATGGGTGCTGAAACTAACACTTAAATAAGAACTAGGGCAATCATATCTTGAAGATAATGAAGAGAAAAACGAATCAAACACAAAATAAGGAATTGGGCGACCTAAAATAGTACACGAGTGTCTAAAAACATGATCTTTAGGAACTGAAACCAATTCAAAACCATGAACCAATGCACCCAACGGAAAGAATGTTGTGAACTGATGCGGATTAGCAATGAGTTTTCGATTGAAAATAACAGACATGGATAATATGGTTCCAAAATAACTAATTAAAGAGTGAAAAATTGAGATACTTCAGTGCTTACTTCGTTGAGAGAGTTGAAACGATGCTGATTATCAAAGGATTCTTGCAGGCGTGGCTTCAACTGGGCCCTTGCTTCGGCCATTAACGGTTTCTCTATTGATTAGAATGATAAAATTCCTGGTAAAATAAGCTTTGTTTGATTCAAACTTCTGCTCAAGAATTTATTTTATTTGCAAATATAACTTTAATATAACCATTTTTTCAAAATTTATTTAAATTAAAGACAAATAAATTTCATAAATTTTGAGTTAGATTGATATTATATTCATATTCAATTCCATCCGTATAATATTCTTTTTACCTTATTTATTATATTTGATTAATTATGAGTTATTAGATTCATAACTAAATATAAAAGATATTTAGTAATTCATGAGCAATCTATTGTTTAACAATAAACAACTCTTTAATATCAATATAACAAAAAAAAATGTTAAATATGTAAAATTATAAAATTATTTGTTGTATTTAATTTATTAATAATAATTTTAGATAGTAAAAATTTATAGAATTTATAATAATATTTGATATAAATTAAAATGATTGGGTAATTAATAGTGCATTTGAATAATATTGATTATTGAAGATAGATAAGTGAGAATAAATACATTTATGTTCTTTTTGTACCGGAACAAGAAGAAAGTGGAGAATTGAGACAAACTCAAAGAAAACTACTCGAGGGAATGAGAAGATGTATAGTAGATACCCCCACGGGATAGCTCAGCGGTAAGGGCTTGGAACGGATGGTACTAGGTTGCGGGTTCGAGTGGTGGGGGAGCAACTTGGTTTGTAAGTCCCTAGGGGAGGGAGGAGCAACAAGGTTTGTAAGCCCTGCTAGACTTTGCGTCGGGAGCCAATACTCGTACTTGTTGACTGAGATCAGACCCGCGCAAGCACCGACACCTGGATTATCAAAAAAAAAAAATTTAAAGATAAATATTATCTTTTAAATTTATATAAAGATAAATATTAGTTTTTTAAATTTATCAAAAATAAATATAAAAATTAATTTAATAAATAAAAATAATAAAAAAATAAAAGATAAATAGTAATATTTTTATTTATATTTGTTAATTACTTATTGTTTTATAATTTATATTATATTATCTAATTTTTTTTAACCTAGATAAATTTTATTCAAATATAAATACTACTAATTTGATTTGTATTTGTTAATTAATAATTAATTTATATTTTATGAGATATTTAT
>CANYBF010590729.1:0-12932 GCA_948192965.1 Dalechampia spathulata | reverse complement strand
CATTCCAAACCAAAGCTACTCCTCCAACTAGGGTTTTACCTAATCCTGCAAAACTTAAATCAAACGCATAAAAGGAAACAAATGGCAAATATAGCAATAAAATCAATTGCACAAATTAAGGCATAAATCATGCAATCAATCAGCAAATCATGCAAATAAGGAAATAAAACACATAAATAGAAATAAAAGCAAATATGGCATAAAGATAAACATAGCAATAATATCAATCATACAATCAATCAAACATGGTAATAACTCTAATCATGCAATCTAATATGGCAATAACACTAAACATGCAATCAAACAAACATGGTAATAACCCTAATCATGCGATCTAATATGGCAATAACACTAAACATGCAATCAATCAAATATGGTAACAAAACATACACTCAATGAAACATGATATCAAAACATGAGCTACACTAATCATCTAGGCATGAAACTTGTATGGAAAAACGTGATTTTCAACAAGCAAGACTCGGCATACAAAACATTTATTGTCATTTTCTGATCATACCCGAACGGGTATGATATTGATGATCATACCCGATCGGGTATGATTGTGCATGATCATACCCGATCAGGTAAGATCAGACACCAAACATACCAAATTCAATTTCTGATTAATTCTGAATTATTAACATGCGATATCATTCATTTATCTTGCGTTAAATCACGTTTACAATATTAAAACGAATTGAAAATGCATTAAACTCAATAAAAACACAATAAAAATCAAGTCGAATCAATACAAAAGTGAATGAAAAGTGAATAGAAAGTGAATAAAATGTGAATGGAAATTACCTATGTTGATTCTCCAAGCCACTTGAAGTTTTCCAATCCGATTCCAATGTTAGGGAATGATGAAAGCGATCCAAATTCCAAGTATCCCAAATTAAATTAACTTAAGTCTATTGATTTAGTGCCAATTGATTAATCCTAGAGGTTTAGGATTACTGGAATTAGGGTTTTGAAGTGCTAAATCGCGTCTGATGGCTCTGACGGCTACCTAGGGATTAGGGTTTTTTCTCAAAGTGCCGACCTCTTTTGCCAAATGGCCGAATTAGGGTTTAATTGATGTCTGAGGGAACTTACCCGATCGGGTAAGCTAGGGTGGCGAAACGGGTAAACTACTTACCCGATCGTTTAAGTAACATACCCAATTCGCTCCCAACACTTACCCAAACGGGTAAGTGCCCAAAATGTCAGAAATGCCTCTAAGGCAGCGTAACTTGAATCCTTGAATGCACTGGGACAAACCGAGATGCCCGTGAGGGTAAAACGACAAGGATATAAGCTCGATTCATCCCAATCAATCCGACCGATCCAAAATTAGGGTGCGACAGTGGTTCCATGTAGCATAGAAGCTATTCCTCTATTATATGATAATAATGGAGCAATAGCCCGGGCAAAGGAGCCTAGGTCTCACAAAAAGATTAAACATGTACTCAGGAGATACCATTTGATTAGGGAGATCATTGGTAGAGGAGAAGTAAAGGTTAATAGAGTTCCCATATAGCAGAACATGGCGGACCCTCTCATTAAGGCATTGATACAGAGAAAGCGTGATAGGCATGTAACTTCTATGGGATTGAAGTTCATGTATGATTGGCTCTAGCATAAGTGGGAGTTTGTTAGTGTATACTCTAGAGCATCATGTTTCATTGTAATTTGATATGGAACGATTTATCAATAAAAGGCATTATTCATTATTCAGTTTACTTAATAAGTTATTAATTAAATAATGAATTCTAACATATTAGAACAGTACAAGGGAATTCATAAAGAAGTTTATGAAATGAGATTCTTATTGTATGCAAATATTTAATATGTAAATAATCCCTGATCAATGTATTAATAATAATAGATATTATTGATGCGGCTAAGATCATCACATGTTATACTTCTTTTAGGGATGATTCTCATTCATCATGATGAGAGTTGTCTAAAGTGAACATGTGGATGAGTAGTGAGAGGCTGTCTTATTGGAGGCCTTGCCAGTGAGATTTCATATGGATGATTGATCTATATCTGTGAAGCATATCTCACTCATATCAGTAGTGCAAGTATCCTTAAGATTTAAGATAACAAGGTTATCTTAATTATGGATCACTATGTTTTAACTCCTATGTTTTATTCCTCTATGGGAGGCATTCATAACTTGGAGGTTGGATATAGTATGAAGTAATTGAAGGTATTTGTTTTCCAATAAAGAATTAACCACTCTAGATCAACTGTAGGGGTTTATCTGAGTGATTCATGTAATATTCTTTATTTAGGAATCTTTGGCCAGAGTAGAATGCCTATCAATGAATGAGTTTCATAAGGGCATTTTAAGAATAAAGATTATGGTACATGAAACATCAAATTTAGGGTATGATCTAATACACTTGATCATGCATTGAGTTGACATTAATCCATACTTAAACCTAAATAAGATAAAGGATGGTGAAAGGAGTTTATTGCATGGAATTTGATATGGAAGGGTTGTAGTCAAACTAATGACCTCTTAGCATTTTTGTAGTCATGATGTGTGACTAGATACCATTCATGATTTACATATGATGTTATTAAATGAAATTTAATAATATATTCATATGTTACCAACATGTCAAGAACCTAAAAAGTCACACTAAAAGTAAGGAAATGATAATCATGAATGGATATTGGTAAAATATTATTTTATGATTATTAGATAACCAAGATTTTTGATATTCATTAGAAATAATATGAAAAGAGCTTCGATGTGATACCAAGATCATTGAAATCTGTTAAGTATAACTCAAGATACAAGTGATTTTATATGACATGTTCTACATGCATGATATATATAGGATTTTGACAGAATTGATTGACTTAATAGTCAAAATATGATTGTCACATGACTTATTCATGTATGATGAATTAAGTGTAAGTGCACATGATTAGCATGTGCTTTTGGAAGGAAATTTAAGTCAGTCACATGCCAGAAGCCTGTGACACGCACATGACTTGACTTATTATAACCTTAAACCTAATTAGGGTTACATATGATGTTTTTAGTGAAAACAAAAGAGAGACAGAAGTAAAATTTCAGCTGCCTCCTTCCTCCTTCTGCTTTCCAGAATTTTAAATCTCAATAACAAGGAAAATAATTCAGTTTTGATAGAACATCAAGGAGAAAAGCCTAATTCAATCACCATTCTTCATCCATTCTCTTTACATTTTGTTTTACTAGTCTCTAAACAAAAATAGTAATTTGTTTACTGATCATTTTCTTAACTTGTGTGGCTAGTTTGGAGATCCCTATCCTTGGGGATTGAAAAGTTTGCTACAGCTTTTCAAAAGGCAAAAGAAAGAAGGAGATTGGCTTAAAAGTAAGTTTTTCAATCTCCTTATATCTATATAATCTGCTCTGTATGTAATGTTTTCTATGTATAGAATTGCAAGATCCATTATAAAACGTGAATTTTAAAAGTTCTAAATTATATCTTCCACTGCTAATCACATTTTCATAAACCAACGTTGTCTTCTCTAGATTGCATCAGACTTAACCTTTGACGAGAGAACAAAAATAGTTAGAGTCTTGAAGCAATATTTAAAAGCCTTTGCTCTAGGCTATAAAGACATGCTGGCTGTTGATAGAACTATTATGGAACATAGAATTCTAATCAAGCCTAGGTTTAAGCCAATTAAATAGAAGCTGCATCACCTTTAACCAAAATGGGCTCAAAAGGTTAAAGAGGATATCCAAAAGTAATTAGATGCTAAGTTCCTTAAGATGGTTAACTATCCTAAATTGTTGGCCAATATGGTTCCATTTCCCAAGAAAGATAGCAGGGTCAAGGTCTATGTGGATTATAGAGATCTAAATAAGACATGCTTGAAGGATGACTTTCCTTTACCTCACATCAATGTATTGGTTGATAATGTAGATGCTAGTGTTATTTACTCATTTACTGATGGGTTTTCTTGGTACAATCAAATTCTCGTGGTTGTTATGGATAAGGTGAAGACAACTTTCATCATAAAATGGGGGAGCTATTACTACAAGGTCATGCCCTTTATCTTGAAGAATGTAAGTGCCACCTATCAGATAGCCACAATAACCTTATTGCATGATCTAATCCATAATGAAGTTAAGGTCTACATCAGTGATATGATGGTTAACATCTGACCGCTCTTGATAAATTTCTCATATAGGTTAACAAGTATATGCTCAGGCTAAATTCAAAGAAGTGCACATTTAGGGTGACATCCGGTAAACTGTCAGGTCATGTAGTTTGTCAGAGGGGTATTAAGGTAGATCCCAATAAGATAAAGTCAATCTATGGAATGCCTATTCTTAGAATAGAGACCGAAGTCAGAGGATTTTTGGGATAGCTCTAGTATATATGCAGGTTCATTTTTAAGCTCACTACCATATGTGAGCCCATCTTTAAGCTTTTGAGGAAGAACCAGCCCTTGGTTTAGGATGAGAACTGCCAATTTGCATTCAAGAGAGTGAAGCATTACCTCTCCAACTTGTTGATTCTACAGTTACCTCAATTAAGGAAGCCATTGTTGCTCTATCTAACCTTGGAAGAGGAATTAATTGGTGCTATAATCACTTAAGAGAATAAAGCTCAAGTTGAGCATGCTATCTATTATCTGAATAAGAAGTTGTTGCTAATAGAATGCAAGTGTAACACTATAGAGAAGCTATGCACAACTATAGTCTAGGTCATTAAGAAGCTCAGACATTACTTCTAATCATACCAAGTTCAAGTGATCTCCAAGGTCGATCCCATGAAGTACTTATATGAAGCTCATTTGCTGGTGGGGAAGCTTTCTAGATGGTTGATCCTATTACCAGAATTTGATGTGTATTACATCACTATGAAAGTGATCAAGGCAGGGTAATTACTGAATTCTTAACATCTAGGCCTATGGATGATTCAGAGAGTTTTGAACTAGACTTCTTAGATGAGTACTTGGGGGCAGTTGATGTCCAAAAATGGTAGTTGTACTTCAATGGTGTAGTCAATAAAAGAGGTGCATACATAGAGGTTGTGCTGGTCACTCTTGAAGGTGAACTAATCATGCTTTCAAAGTGGCGGAGTTCCCCAGTCATTAATAATATGGTTAAGTATAAAGCATGCTTGTTTAGGCTCCAAGTATTACTAATGATTGAGGCCCAGGAAGTGGAAGTATTTGGTGATTTGATGTTTCTCATTTACCAATCTATGGTTTAGTATGATGTCAGAGAAGAATGGCTCAAGCCTTATGTCAAATATATGAAGCTCATGATTTATAATATCAGCTTATGTAAGTTCATCCATACCCTGCATGATGAGAATTAGATGGTCAATGTTTTAGCCACACTGGCTTTAGTATATGAGAAACCACAATACTAAGTTCAATTTGTGTTCATCAAGCAGTTGAAGATTCCTTACTGTGAGGGTGAGCAGGTTATAATACTAGATTAGCAAGATAAGGCTCCATGGTATGCTAATATCATGACCTTTCTAAGAACTGGTGCTTATATAGAAAAAGCTAATAAGACTAACAAGCTAGCTTTATGGAGGCTAGCAGCCAACTTTATCTTACATCAAGGTGTTCTTTATAGAAGAACATTTCATGGTCTGTAACTTTAGTGCATATTAGGTAAGAAGATAAAGATAGTTATGCAGACAGTACATGTTGTTTGTTATAGGTCCCACAAGAATGGATTTACTTTGTATAAAGAGATCCTATACAAAGGTTATTTCTGGCTTACCATGGAGATATACTCCATATAGTCTGTACAGTGATGTCATGAGTGTCAGATTCATAGAGATCTGAGTCATATCCCACTAATTAAATTATAAAGAAGAATTTCATATGCCAATATAGGATATTGTATCACTTGGTGTCTGACAATGGTATGTAGTTTCAAGGCCAAGTAATTGATTTGTTAGAAGATATGAGATCAAGTATCACTGATCCTCTCCTTATTGCCTTTAAGCAAATAGGACGGTTGAAGTGACCAATAAGATGATTAAGAAGATTTTGGCCAAGACCATACAAATTTATTAGGATTGGTATGAGCATTTACCATTTGCTTTATAGGTTACAGAACCATTATAAGAAGTCCTATGGATGTCACCCCCTATTCTTTGGTTTACGAGATAAAAACCATATTGTTAATCAAATTAGAGTTGAAGTCACTTTGGGTTGTCTTCAAAGCTCAGTTATTAGAAGCTAAGTGTAAGAGGGCTAGATGTGAATAGTTTATTACCATTAATGAGAAGTGGTTGAAGGCTCTTTATCATTTACAACTTTATAAGAAATGCATGATAAATGCATTTAATAAGAAAGTCAGGCCTTTTGCTATATAGGAATGTGATATGGTTTAAAAGCAAGTCAGACTAGCTATTCATGACACATATAAGAAATTCAAACCAAACTGAAAAGGCCCATTGTTAGTTGAAAAGATTTTGCCTAAGGGTGTTGCCTATATTTTAGAGTTGGAGGGTAATAAATTCTTTAAACCTATCAACCTTGACCGACTGAAGAAGTATTTTATCTAAAGTAAATGGAAAAAAGAAAGATAAAAAGAAAATTGAAACTCTTAAAAGCAAAAAGAGGCCATCAAAATAGTTGATCAAAAAATCTTGCATGGGATTGGTTAGTGACAAGGGTTAAGTCTAATGCATATTGGAATTTCTATGCCAGTTTTAACATTTTTCATGTAAATGCTTTAATATTAACAATATGAATGAAACACATGTTCATAAACTTAGCCATAAGTAATATAAGTCTCAAACATAAAACACTAATTATTTAACAATTTTTACAGTACAAAAATCTAAGTATGATACAACACCTATAGCTTATACTCATCATCCATAGCAGATCCAGCTCCAATGATCTTTACCGGTATGATTCTGCAATAAGGACAGGTCCTCTTAATATGATCTAGGAAACAAGATAATAATCATCCTCCCTTAAACTCTATCAATTAAGATATAGTTTATTTATGTACATCCTCACCATCACGTGCTGGATATGACACCAAGGACAGACTAATTTGACTTGACTCTTGGGGATGACCCTTATCTACTTGACCTAACCGTTGAATGTCAGCATTCATGCCTTACTGAAGGAGTAGCCTCTCCTTATATGGCTATGATGTGCATATCTTTGTAGATCACCCCTTGGTTGTGCCAAGATACCTAACTTCTCTTGAAGCTATATCTGTAAAAAAAATAAAAATAAAAATAAAAATAAAAATAAAAATAAAAATAAAAATAAAAATAAAAGCTTGTTGAGTTGAAAACCTTACAAAAGATGCTTAGGAAAAATTAGAGTGACTTGCTGAATTGAAAACCCAATTGGGTAGTTCAAGTAAAAATTAGAGTCTAAAGTAAAATCAAATAACCCAATGAGCCGAACACCTCACAAGAGGCAACTCGTGCAAAAGTTAGAGTAAAATACAAATTTTCTGAGTTGAAAACCTGTAAAGGTGGCTTAGAATTTATACTTGTAGAGGAAGTAGTCTACCACTGAGGCATTTGGACTAACCCCATCTCACTCTATCTAGTCCAAGGATCGTCTTTACCATGATCATCAGAAAAGGGGTCTGACCCTACTCCATCTGGTTTATCACTAAACCAATCATCAAATCCCCATGTCTGGATGGGTTAACAAACAAGAACTGAACTAGTAATTCAAACCCAACTACCCTTAGCCATGAAGGGGTGGTCACCAACTTCTGGCCATATAGTCAAAAGATGGTAGAGAGATTTACAAAGCCCTTTGTAGTAAGCAATGACCTTGCTATCGTAAGGTTGATGTTGAACACCCTGATCAGATAGGGAATCACCTCTCTAGTAGGCACTGGCATCGTCAACGTCATCATCATGCTGCATGAGACTCCAAGGATGGTAGTGAACACCTTATACATCGAGCACAACTCCATATGTTCAAATCAAAAGGCATGGGCTATTGGATCCTAAAATTATGTGGTGGTATGCAAAAAGACATAATTGATGGAGAAATGTCTTCAGGTATTAGAGCCCAAACTCACTCAATCGGCTCCATCCCCCCTACTAGTGAGAAAGGGTATGACAAGTACAAAGTGATTGTTGAGTCATTGTTTACCTACTCTAGCATAAAAGAATACACGAGTTATGTTTTGACAATGGAACATAATGCATAATATTTTTGTAGATGAATAATGGTAGAAAGTGACATGGTTTCACTATCAAAATTCAAAAGCTACAATGTTCTAGCATATGATGACGTACAATTTCTATACACCACAACTAAAGTGTACTAAGCAAAAACCTATTTTATCCTAGTATAAAAATTAAGATATTCAACATAGCAATATGGAGACTAGCATTGGATCACTGTTTATCATCATCATCACCAGTCTGACCCTCCTTTAAGCTAGGGTTAGGAGATTCCACTATAATATTGTAATGCACCAGCCACTTAGTCAAACTGGTGATATCAGTTGTCATCAGCTGCATTATTTAGACATAAACCTCACATGACTCAACCATGTCATAATGGCATCCCTGTGTTGCATAATCATATGGGCATAAAAGTCAAACATACATGCATAAATATCTCCATAATATAGGTTACATGTACTTACATGTAACTCTAGCATCTTTATATTATGGTCATCAATATCATAATCAAAGTTTAATAGAATTAGAAGCATGCCAATGAATGGAGAACTATTAACATGAGTAGTGTTTGGAGGAGCGAATGCAATCTTCTCTCTCTAGAATATGGAATGTCACCTCATAAGGGTGCCTATCTCTATCATAAGATTGCAGATATGGGTTTTGTGGCTAAAAAAGTTATCCTTCAATGAAGCCATGAGGAAACTTAAAGCCTGGGGGTACCTCAAGACTCACTGCTTCATCCTCTAGTGTCACCCTGGATATCATACTTCACACCCTCTTAAGGGCACCTCTCTCTCTAGAGCTCATAGCTATGGTAGAACCATGGGATCCTCTCATTTTGCTAGAAGTAGTAGGCCAACCTTAAGATTTACTAACCCTAGTAGTCTATCCTTTATAGGTGGATAGCTCCATAGGCACCAATAATTGCACTTGAATAAAGGTAAGATAATCCACAGATGACTCTGATAGGTGGTCACTTCCAGGGAAGCTTATTAGTATGGCCATAATCTTTAGCTTGACACTAACATAGGATGACCAAAATATCATCCGAGGAAGTACGATGGGCTCTATCTTAACATATCTTGAAAGAGGCATATCATGCTATGGATTAGGATGAATCTAGATTCATCTAAAAAACATTAATCAATATCAATAATTATCTACTTAGGTATATTCTAAACCAATTCCATTTATTTTTATGCTAATAGAGTTATCTTCTTCTTACTTGATCTTAGGTCAAATTATTGAGAACCTAAACCTCTAATCCATAGTGGAGTTGCCTAAACTCTTAGCAACTATGACAATATGTAGCAAAATATGCTTCAAACATCATAAAAAATGTTAACATATACTAGCCACAGGGAAGCTTTGCTAATGTACACCATACATCCATGAAGATGCACTTATTGAATTCATCTTCTTATGAAAATTTTATAATTTTAGGAGATCATTTCCACAATAAGTCTAATTTTCATGACCCACAACATTCGAAATATCCAAAAATTGATCAAAATCCAGCAGACTAATACTTAAAGATTTAGGTATTTTTGCTAAACCATTTCAATTATAATTTCATTGATAAATTACTTTTCTACATCTAGCATAGATAAGAAATTGATCTTACAGATGATCATTTTTAGTCAAACTATTGACTACTGGTCAAACTATTAATCAAAAAGTGTTTGAGTTCTAGTAGTGGGTCTTAAATGTTTTTTTGGAGATATCAAACATATATTTGATGGCACAAGCTTCAATCTGATAGTTGATTACCCTAGAACTCGCATTTGTTCCACTTCGATATGGCAGGTGATCACCTAGGTTCCATAGTTGACCATCCAATCAAGCAACGATCATGAGATCAAGCATTTTATAATTCCTAAACCCTGGTAGTAGACATATAAAACTCAGATTTTAGATGATTTATGAGCCTCGTAGTAAAGCCATCAGTCCTGCAGATGACCATTGATCAACTCGCCTGAATAACGAATACCTGGTGGTAGAATTAGGTCATAAGCCTTAACATGCCACATGATCAACATTTATCACTTAACCCAAGTACCAAGTCCCTAATGTTAGTATTAGGTTAAAATTTATATTTCTCTTCCCAATAGAGTTGCAAGCCTTAGCAGGAGCACCACATGACAAAATTGATCATTTAGCCTAAGCATTGGGCTCCCAACACTAGCATTGGGTTGTAAGTCTTAATATTCCTAAAGAATTAACTTTAATCTATCATAGACTTGTAAGCCTCAATATGAGCATCTTTATTGATTTATCCCTAATGGATCATATTTTCTTCCTCAATGGAGTCACAAGCTTTAGCATAAGTGTTTTAATTAAATTCTCCCAATGGATCACTGTTACTGCTAGTGGATTATGATGTTCCCTAAGGAGTAGTAAGCCTCAGCATGAGCATCTTAGTAAGCCTCAATAAGGGCACTATGTGTCAACCAACATTGATCATAGACCTCAGCATGAGTATCCTTAATGGATCATCTTTAGTGGATCACGTTTCAACAAGCCTTAGCTTGAGCATCTACCGAGTACTATTCTTAAATCTGGGTGAAAACCCATATTGTGATTAAGTCTCATTCTATCGACTTTTGGTTGTGTCATTTTAGAATGATCCTAATCAGGGGTAGACTGTTGATATTGGATTTTTGTCCCAATGCATGCAATTTTTTATTTTTCTCAAAATGGCTTGGTATAGTGCTCTATTTTTGAAACTGAGTTGCATACATACTTTTTGCAATTCCATAAGTCATTTGGTCATATGGTGCATCTACCATTTATCTCATATAAGATAACATACATAATTAGGCTTTTTATTAGCACATGTTACAACTTTGTTTCCTTATCAATATGGCTTGACACAGGTTCCGGTTTTTGAAATTGAGTTGCACATATAAGTTTCATGGCCTTATAAGTCATTTGGTCATTCAAAGCATCTACCATTTGGCTCATTTAAGTTGGTACATGAAGTGAGTTTTCAACTGTATATGTAGGATATAGTTGATTTTCCAACTATGTGTTTAGTACATATAACTATGTGTGTAGCATAGAGTTGGAAAAACCCACTTATCCCATATTACCAATCCACCATTAGCACACCTCCTAAGGGTCTTATAAATACCCTTTAGGTATTAGGTTTAATAAGTTAATATAAAACAAAAAACATTTTAATTCTAAGACACTAAGATCTTTTGGAATTAAAATACACCTAATTAAAAAATTAATTAGTGAATAAACTTAATTCATTAAAAACTTTATACTTTTGGATTTTGAGGAAGAAATTCTAGCCTTGGTGAGTCTCTTTTTCTTAAATTTTCCTTCAATTATTTATGATTTCATGCATTGATTCATGTTGTTAGTTCCAACACTAAATGTTATAGCATTATTTAAGGTTTGCCAATACCCTAAAGGACCTATAATGATCAAAAAATTGGTATTTTATTCATATTTTTACTATAAAATTCAAATTTTCTCATCTAATGAACATGATATGCATCATATATATCATTATATATGACATATATTACATGTTCAATATAACATGTAATTAATCTTCCACTTTGTACAATGTATCTCACTTTTATTTTTCATATGAAAAATGCATTTAACCTTATATGTGATTCATGTATTGATTTGGGTTGACAGAAATCCATTTTTCAATCATCTTTTAATTTAGCTTTTAATTTTATTGATATTTTTAATGCATTTATGATCTCATAATGATTTAGATGCATTAGATCTATCATAAATCATCGCAATCTCTATAATTTTGGCTTCAAAATTTAATTTTATTGAGTTAAATGCTATTTTTAACTTAATTGTTTGCAATTGCAATTGACATGATTGAAATCAAATTGAGTATTAATCCATACTCTAATTGATTTAGAGTCTCTCAAATTTTGTTTTCATGATCAAACTAGTTGATTTTGCTATTAAATTAATTTAATTTTTATTATATGATTAAATGCTATTTTTAATTGATTTTATGTTTGTTACTATTAATTGGGTGTCTATTCCATCAAATTAATTCCTTACAAGCCACACGTTGGAATTATAAATTTTTATAGCTGTGGAAGTAAGGGCCGAATCCTACAGAGACGGTTTCACTATCACATCCTCACTTTTGCCACACACTGTTAGTATATACGTATGATGTGCTATGATTTATACGTGTTAAATTTGGATGATGATGTGAATTTAAATATTTGAATTATGAATTTATATGAATTATGCATGTTATGATAAATAAATGATATGCCTTATGATATATGATTTTATGGAGAAATGATTCGAATTTTTTGAGACCATTGAAAAATGGTCTATCGTACTATATGATATGATAATAATTAAACGTACCATCGGAAGGATGATTTAACGACTTGAAGTCGATAATAATTCAAGAGATATGATATTGATAATATTTGACAAGAATAAAATATCGAGTACGCTTAAAATAATTAAGCGTCATTAATCAGGATAAATAACATGTCGTATAATTAATCGATCGTATTAAATAAGATACGTAAATTATTCCATACATATATGAATTATACGTATAAACATTCAAGAATTAATATGAAGTCTAAACATATTAATTAAGAACATAATTTCATGATATCGTATAATTAAGTATGAGTACAAATAATTTATACGAATAGCATATATATGTATATACGAGTATATATACGATATGAAATAATTAAATGCATATGAATGCATAATTGAATTATGAATTATTAATAATATACATAATTAATAATTATGTATAATTATGGA
>CANYBF010590496.1:0-12975 GCA_948192965.1 Dalechampia spathulata | reverse complement strand
TTTTAGGGGTTGCGGTAAAATTTTCAATATCCTCTTTGAAGCTTTAAACTCAATTTTTATCATATACTTATCACCATAATCATAAATTCATATCATTATCACAACAGTAACATAGAAAACACAACATAACATTAATTTATGAATGCACAATAAACCACTAAATGCAGGATGTGACATTAATGAGTCTAGTTTTGATTAAACATAGCTAATATCACTAACAAATACACATTTTCTCACATGAAAATGTCAACAACATCGTTAAAATCATATTTTCAAAATGAAAATATCAATGATACATTTTTAAAATGCATTAAAAAGCCATTTTACCATTCTTCTCCCCTTTTGGATACATCAAAAAGAAAACAAGTCAAATTTAATTCATTGAAGTATATAAAACATATGATATCAATTTAAAATTCAAATATATGTATCTTCATCACACCAAAAGACATATGAAAGTGTTTGAAAATAATGCTCAAAATCGCATTTTTTTGAAATTGGATTTTGGAAAAAAAATAACCATGTAAAGCACAAACAATACTAATGTGAACAACCATAATCAACACATATGATGTCAACACATATGATAATTAACAAACATAATACAATAACATCAAACTATAAAACTCCCCCTATGAAGTTGTAAGACCTTAATCCTTCATTCTTCATTCAACCAATGCATAAAAGCTTCCTTTTATCTTGTTGTTTGAATATCCACCCAATTTATTTTGTGAACTTCAAGAAAACCTACAAAACAACTTCATTTAACTTTTGGTATATAAATATATTTAAGCTCTTAAGAGTTAGCTTCACATGAGTCATTTGGAACAAATCATAAATGACTTAACCTTATAAAATATTTATAATTTGAGTAGCTAAACTTGCTACAATAATGACAAGGACCAAGGAAGGGTTTAGACTTCTAATTTTCGGTTTATAAAAATGAACTTTCCTTTGTTCATTTTTCATGTCATTTCTAACTTTGGTATTTGACTACAAACTTACCTTTTTTGATTTTGCATTAAAGTGGTTTGCTCGATAATTATAATTCATATGCAATTGACTTCTAATTAAGGTCTTAGACCTCTTAGCATTAGAGTTTTGAATTCCTTCACTCTCACTTCTCTTGACAACCTCCTTTGTAGGAGTATTTTTTATGGTAACCAGTACTTTCTTTATCAAATTTAAGCTTTTGGCATTTAAGAATACTATGAATTTAATGCTACCTTTTCAAAATTTTTGAAAGATTTTCTTTTAAAAACTCATTTTCTCTTTTTAAATACTCAATTTTCAAATTCAAAATTTCCTTTTCCTTTATCAAGGACTCATTTGACATTAAAATCTTTGAAATATTTTCAAATGAGTTTTCAAGATCCTTTTTAAAAAATGTCAAAGCATCGACTTCTATTTTCAAACAATTGGTCTTATTTAATAAAGTTAAATTTTTAAATTTAAAAATTAGTTAACTTTTTAGATTTAAAAATTTTATTTTCCTTAGCCAATTACTTATATTTGATGAAAAGTACCTTAAAGCATTCACCTTATCATCAAACTCATAATTAAAAAATTAGTTAGAAGTACTTACCTTATCATGAGCTTTCTCATCGTCCATTGCCATGAAGCAAAGACTTACAACATGCTCTTCATTCAAGCTTTCATTATCTGATTTACTCTCATAATCTCAAGTAGCTTTGAATGCTTTCTTCTTGGATGGATTTAATGACTGCTTCAATTTAGGACATTCACTTTTTATATGCCTTGGCTTATTGTATTTGTCGCATATCACTTGATTTTTCCAATGTTGATCTCTTTTTGCTTTAAGTGATCTCTTGGAATTTCCCTCAAGCTTCTTCCTCTTCAATACAAGATTTTCTTGCTCTTTTAGTGAGAAGAGTAATTTTATTATCCATATCTTCTCTATTTAAGGATTTATCATTCTCACTTGCTTGCTTGATAGCTTTGAAAGTTAATCCTCTTTTATTATCCACTTCAATGTGTTGCTTCAAGGTTATCTCATGAGTGATGAGATTTCCTAAAAGTACATCAATTGAAAGATTAGATATATCATTGGCCTCCTCAATGGAAGTAACCCTTGCTTCCCAATCATTCTTTAGAAGAATTCTAAGAATCTTGTTATTGATATCCTCTTAACCATAAATTTTCCCAAGCTTCAATAAACTATTAGTAATCACTATAAGCTTATTGTACATCTCTGATATGCTCTCAGTTTACCTCATAGTGAATAACTCATATTCATGAGTTAAAAGTTAAAATTTCTTGGTCTTCACTTGATTAGTACCCTCATGATATGCCTTCAAAGCTTCCTAAATTTGTTTGACGATCATGTAATGAGAAACTCTCTTATACTCCTATCTATTAATGGCATAATATAACATATTCATTACCTTTTTATTCCTACCATTAGCATTCTTCTCTTCCTTGCTCCAATTACTAGTAGGCTTCAATATAGTAATATCATCAATTATAGTAGTTGGAGTGATATAATCTTTAATAATTATATCCTATAATTCCACTCCATCACTTTTCAAAAAAATAATTCCATACAATGCTTCCAATAAGCATAATTGATACCATCAAAAATAGAGGTTTGGTGTAAGATTGCATCTTTAGAGAATATATTACCACTAATCTTAACTCTAAGAATACTAATTCTTAAAATTTAAAGCCCAAACTCTAATACCAATTAAAATTCCCAAGTAAATAGAAGCAACACAACTAAACAAGAATTAGAGAGAGTGAAAAGTGGAATATAAAGATTTATAATGGTTTGACCAATAAATGCCTACATCCACTTACCAAATAAACAACTTAGATTTCCATTAAAAGATTCAAGAATACATAAATTGATTCTTTAATAAAATAAAAAATCTAGTATTTTCTCAAATGCTTACACTAAACTCTTACAATTTGTATTTTTTCAAGGTTCAGATAAAATCTCACTTAATCTAATCTCTTCTTATTTCTCAAAACATAACCCAAGAGAGAAACAAGGATTGAAAACTCAAAAGTCCTTTACAAGGGATTTACCACTCAAGAATTCAAGAAATATATAAATCATACAAAAATAAGCTCAAGAAGAAAATTAATGATCAAGGATTAAATTCTTACCTTTAACAAGGTTAATCCACATAAATATAAAGTTTTTCTAGCTTAAATGATCATTGGGAGTGCATTTAATGTAAAAAGAATCATTTTAAATCATTTTAAAATATTGCAAAAGGTGTATGACAATATATGTAGGTGGTATGCCCATACCATAACCTACACTAGTTGGGCAGTAGGCATCTGTATGCCCATACCATAACCTAAATTAGTTGAGCAGTAGGCATTTGTATGCCGGTACCATTATATTCTGCCCAACCTAGAAAAACATATTTTTGGCTCTTCTTAAGCCATGACAAATTTTGATCACCCCTAATCATACCAAAAATGAAATTTAATATTTAAAAATACTTTATTAACAATTTAAACATGGTTTATTAAGATCAAAATAAAGATCAAGGACCATCAATGTCAAATATTGTTAGTTAAGTAATGATAAGATCTAAAGCTACTAGTTGAGCATCAATAAGATTTAAAAGCCTTATTTTTAGCTAGGAAATAATATATATATATATATATATATATATAACTTAATTAATGTCACTTATATATTAATTCTTAGAAAATATGAAATAAAGAAAATTTTAGAAAACATAAATCTAAGAGATATGAAAAAAACTTAGGAACAACACGTTTGTTAGAATATTCCATAAATTGTAGTCCACCAATATCAATAACAAAATTGGTCAAATGAAACCACATAACCAATATTCCCTCATAATTAATGCCTATACATAATATGAATGCATGTATGTATACTTACAATAAAATTTAGTGGTCTTTAAGTTGTATGTTGAAAAGATCTAATCATTGACTCATTGCTTCTACTATCACTTCTTATTTCATTTATCATATATTCCTCTTTAAGAATTTTATAGATCTTATTATGCCCAACTTGATAACATGCTTGATAAGTTATAACTCTTCCCACCCTAAACAATTGACTCCCTTTAAGTTTCCTTCTTTCTTCTTGCTTTTTATTATAAAAATAGTATATCTTTTATATTTCTCTTTTCTAAACCAATCATGAACATAATCTTTTAGATATTTTTTGATATATTAGATGATACAAGTTGCATGATGACAAGGAATCCTAATTAATTCCTAAACCTTACATGGACATGTTTATTTTTACAAGTCCATAAAAAATATATCCCCTTATATTGTACTGTAAACCTACTATCTTCATTCCATATTATATTACATGAAATACTCTCAATAAAATTTTAATATGATTTCTTTCTAATTTTAGGGTTAAAATCACATAACACCTACCACATTGATCTTTGGTTACTCTTAGCCTAATAATGACCATTTCATATACATCCTTAAATAGATAAAATATTTTTTGAAGGAGCCTTTATGACATCCATTTAGTGAAAACATGTTATTGTATTATGATCAATAAAAGCCCTATAATTAGGAGTTCATTAATCACTCTACGAAGGATCTATAAAATTTTTTTATTTTGACGGAGTATATCTGGTATATAATTATGACAATTTATTTAAATACCTAAGGTATTATATTGTCACATATTCATATAAAATATTATCATATAAAATTATAACATACCATCAAGCAACTATTATACATGTATAAATATATTTCACATAATTTAAAATAGTTACACGATAAGTAATTTTAGGATCTCTTTTATTATACAAGCATAAAATATCTTACTACCTATAATTATACAATGATAGTTGCATAAAGAAAAGCATCTGCTAAGCATAAATTATATTACCAAAAGTGTATTATGAGGACCATACAAAACTTAGAGTATCTTGATTGCATTGGTGCTTCACTGATCCGGACGCTCTAATGAACTACTCTAACCTGCATTCATCAAATGATAAATGTTGAGTATAAAAACTCAATGGTGTATAATTGATTAAACTATATAATTGATAATGGAATATATTTATAATAATTCTCTATAATGGATCAATATCACTTTGTACATCAAAGAATAGCAGTGATATACCTGATGTCAACAAGTGCAAATATGAATTACATTCCTTTTTGTTTTTATAGCAATGATATGCTATATGATAATGGATGCAAATATGAATTGCATTGCTTTGTTCTTTGTAATTTCATCATTTCTTTATGGCCATATCAATCTCTATATTTGATTGTGCATGATCTATATTGGGTATATTTTCAATCATATTTTTTTCTATATCTATATTTGTATATATGCATAATTGTATCTGTATTTATATCTGTACCACCCTTATATATATATATATAACTCTGTACCTCCCTTACTCCCCTAAAATGTAATGCTAATGATGTATGATGCATGATTTATGTCTTTATTATGTATGCATCTGCATAATACTAGCTTAACTGTAAAACAACAACACTTTGGAATATTTAAATATATCGTGTATCTAAATAAATAAACATTAATCAAATATTCATAATATTATATGAAGATGTACTAGTAATTAACAAGCTTTTGTGTTTTATCTATAAACCTCATTTAAAGCTAATTAATAATAGGCACAAACTTGTTTTTGTTTTGCCTTTATTCGTATAAGGAGTAGGCATTGTATCTCGTCTACCTTTTATGCTTGGGAAACATTTGTTCCAACATATACTTTAATTAAAACATATAAAATTTTATGCTTTATTCATAAGCATAATATGCACTCAATAATAAGAACCTTCAAAATTAATATAATAATATATTGAAATAATAATCATCATGATGTTGGTGAATTTCTCCCTTATATTAGTACCCTCTTAATATATTTATTTTAGGCATGAGCTCATATACATTTATTAAATCTTTAGGATTGAATTAATATGTCACTTAATTTGGTTACTTAATATTTATGGTTATAATATTCTAATTAAATTTTGTAATCATAACTTACATTCATCTTATTTTAATTCGTATAGCATTTATATTTAGTCAAGAATAAGGTTCTCTAAAGTCTACTTGTATTTCCAGTGACATGTGATTATCTTAAGATAAATATAAATTTTATAATGAAATACATTATGTATCTTTTCTTGATTCAATCCCTTATGTTGCTACTTTAATTCTATAACTTAAACTTAAAGTAATATCATACACACATTGGGGTTATATGCTCCTATTAATCTTCATCAGTTTATTATCGATGTGAAGAAATTTCATTACATCATTCATTAATGACATAATTGCCTTAAGCTATCCTTATGCTAAGATAAAATCATTGAGTCCAGTTCAAGGTATTCAATCATTAAGTATTGTGAATATAACATTATAATTTAATTAGTTATTCCTCTAATTTAGATAAAGAAAATCTATGTATACATATGCAGTTCCAACATGTTTTATTTTCATACTTTAGTGCCAACTACAATCAATATATGCCTTGTATGACTTGACACAACAATCATTTAATGTATAACAACCTTAACTTATGTTAGTTTAAGTCCACACACACATAACACTTTCATAGGTAACATGTATTGCATTCATAAGAAATCTTGGATGTTATACATACACCACAGTTTTACTCGTTTGCATTATTAAACTTCATTAACCTATAACTATTTACACAAAATCATTCATTTATCTAATAGAATCTATTTAATGGCATGAATTGGATGTTGTAAGTTGACTAATTACTCATATAGTTTGAACAAGGAGATAAATGCATAGGTACCCTCATGTAAACCATTAATTATTAATGTGAAACATAAGTTATTTTAGTTCTTAATCATGTATATAATCAAGCTTTATATGAGAACAAGTCCTACACTTAATATTAATCGTAGAGTCCACTTACCACACACAGTCACCGCACATAAGTTTAATCAATTCTCATCTAAGTTTTACAGCACACACTAAGTAATCAACTATAGAAAGAATAAACCTTAAGCCATGTATATATATAATTAACCTAGTCCAACACCATTTACTCATACACATAAATTGTCATTAATACCATATCTAACTTAAACTTCTAGGATTTAAATCTCTTTACCTGTTTTCCTTCTTCCTACAGCTCTCTTTTATGATTCTCCCTTCAAGAGGTTCCAAGTCATTTCCATATATAAACTCTTAATAATTAAGTAAACTCCTCTTTCCTTAATACCTCTCTAAAATGACTAACCTTCCATTTCAATAGAAAATGGATCCATCGCCTCACCTATATTTAATTCAATAACTTCCCCTCTTTATTCAATTTAATAATATATATAAATATATTTTAATACAAATAGTTAATTCTTATTACTAAAAATTCATTACATTATTTCAATCAATCCCCATATGTAATCCATTAATCTTTCAACAAATTTTTTTAATTTAACTTTATTTTTGCTATACTATTAATATTTTTATTTTATTTTATTTTATTTTTAGTTTACTTTTATTAATTAATTACTTAGAAAATAACATAAACCTATACCCTTCATAAACATTCCTTTATAAACTATAATTATATTTTCTTACAATACCATCAATTTAAATATCTATGTATCTAATAAAATAATTCTAGTACTACTACTTATTATTATTATTATTATTATTATTATTATTATTATTATTAATATTATTTATCTTACTTAATTAGTCACTAACTATTCTAATAGTTTCATCATAAAAATCCATAATATAACTTAACATGGTTACAACCATAATTAAGATAATTATAATAAAAGTGGACGTGACAGCCTCTATAAGCTTTCTATTAAAAACCTTAATCAAATTAGTATTAGTTATATCACAGTTTACCTCAAATAAAGAAATATGCTTTGCTTTAATTCCTTAAATGATTTGTTAACATGTCTTTAAAGCATTTTAGACTAAGTCTCTTCATTCCATTCTTGTTATCTTCAAAGTTTGGCATGTTATATGACTTCACATAAATCCAAAATCACTTTAGTAAAGGCTTACATCTATTCTTCTTTTTCCAATTTACATACAAATATCTTATACAACACATACGCTCAGCTCTAAGTAATAATGATCCTATTATATCAAGTAAACCTTATAAGAAGTTTTTAATTAGTGTACTTACATACTTAATAAAAATTAGTTGATGAATGTTCTAAAATTCATATATAAATGCATATGTTTTACTGGTATATTATGATTATCCATACCTTATAATCATTCATATTTAAATTTTCTTTTAATTATTTAATAATTCAATCATAAATGTCATAACTCTCATGAGTTTCCATGATCATTGAGCCATGGATTTTCATAACCTTTAGATCATGACTATGATATTTTTCTTTATTTTTTACTTTTTTTTTGATGATTTATGTTTTACTATATAGATGTTTTCTTTTTTTTACTTATAGGTATATATGTATATATATATAATATAATATGTATATGGATGCTTGCATTCATGGTTAAACACTCTTAAATAACTATCATGACATTCACAATAATCATAGTTTATAATATCTATTAATAAAATACAAGTGTCTAAAATAAGAAAATATTAGAAATTTAACATAGACTTAAAAATAATATCCCATTTAATAAGTTGAATTTCAAACTCATGAATCTTATGATTTGGTAACTTTGATTTTCAATAAAAATTTGATCATTGTTAAATCATTGCCATAATATCTTGATTACCTAGGTATTAACTTCATTTTTTATAGTACCAATTATATGTGTGTCAGTACATATACATCTATCTATTGATCAATAATACTATAATCGTATCATACTTTGATAATTTAAACTCGATTTATTATGAAAGTTACCCACCAATCTACTTTATTAAGGAAGTAACCCCCTAATCATTCCTCTCTCACTAACTAATTTATTTATAGGCTATTACTTTAATTATTAATTTTTCCTTTTCCAAGGGGCATCCTTTAGCCTTTAAAACATGCTAAAATCATTTCTCATTATAAGAAGAAATTGTTGTCTTTTACTAATTAATTATTAAACATGCTAGGAATTATAAGCATCCCTACCTTAAAAATGTGCTTCTAAGTTCTTATTCAAATGACTATGTACAAATATTAAAAGAATAGGAAAATCTTCTAAACTCACTAAACTTGAGATAAATGAAAGTTGAATTAAAAAGTAGAAGGGAATTGATTTAATTAAATTAAATCGACTATAATTGATAAACTCGAAGGATGATTTATCTTTGGTTATAGATGAAGATCATGTTTGATCTATGTGTTAAGCTTGTAAAATTGATAGAAATGTAATGATATATGCATTTAACATTAACATAGATTTTAATGCTTAAGTTAGTATTAATTATTAAAGAACAAGTATAAAAAATTATGTCTTATGAAAAATGAAAGATAGAGTTACACATAAGCATACCTTATTAAATTCCTATATAATTATATTTTTTATAAATAGTATCTAATTTATTGACAATATGAAATTTTATTAGAATCAATTTAGGAATCTATGATCAAACAAACTATTTTAATTATTTTATATTGATAAGTTATTATTTATATTGATAAGTTATTATTTTATATTGATAAGTTATCTCATAGTCTTTGAGTATTTATGCTTGACAAAGTTGTAAATTTTTACGATGCTTGAACACATGACATTTAATTCATATACCTTTCATAATTTTATATAATGAAACCTTCCTAGCCTTTCTTTATTTTTTTAAAGAATTGTCTACTAAGCATCATTAAAGATTTGACCTATACAAACCTAATTAATATTGATTATATAAGGATTTGAAGACCCAATTAAATGAACTTGGTCAATATTATCTATGTAGCCATTTTGAGACTAACTTAAACAAGCTAGTGAAAGTTTCCTACATGAGCATTTGAAAACTAGCTTAAATGGGTCTAGTGAAGGTTACATGCATGGAGACACCTAAGTGAACTTCTTTTGGTTAAGGTTTATTAATAATTTATCCTAAGTTTGAGCTTGCTTATTACTTCTTTAATAGTTTGACCTATATCTATCTTTATTTATCGCTATCTTAAAATTTGAGGCTTTATTTAGCTTTATCTATCATTATCTTGGTAACCTACCATATATTTTACCTTACTTGTTTTCTTTATCATCTAACGTATATTTAGCCTTGTTTATTACTATCTTGTCAATTTGCCTTTATCTAGCCTTTCTGCTTGATAGTTTAGCTTATATGCAGCCTTATATGTTATATTAATATTTTAATCTATATTTAACCTTATATTGTTATTTTAGTGGTCTGACCTTTATCTAGTCTTACTTATCATTTTACTGATAGTCTAGTTTTGCCTTCTTCTTAATAGGCTAGACTACATTTAGCATTCCTTGTCATTTTTTTGGTAGTATGGCTTTTGTTTAGTATTGACTATCATTTTCTTGGTAATAACATTTATTTGGCCTTGCTCATTTTATTAGCAATTTATCTTATATCTAGCATTGCTTGTTGTTTTCTTAGTAGTTAGCTGATACATGACTTTTCTTATTATAGGCAATATATAGTTCTAAACTACAACAATTAATATGATAGATGACATATGAGGCTTGCTTGAAGTGAGGAGTGGACTTCCTAAAGAACTACTTTGAGAATGATATAAATCCACAAGAGGTCATAAATGGAGTTGTTGCCTAAGTGGTTTTAAGAAAATAGCTCAACTGACCCATAACATGAGTGCTAGTTAATTCAGGTGGTGAAATTACATTTTTATGAGTTTCATTGTCAATTTTACCATATTAAGCAATTAATTATTTCTAAGCAAATAATTTGCATTCATAAGCATGAATAATCATATAAACATATAACATGTTAGCAAGTAAATAAGATATAATGTAGAAAGACATTCAAGAGATTGAGGATACATTTTAGAATAAATAAATACAATAAATAGGAGAGACAAATAAAAAATGAAGCCTTATTCTATTATAAGATAGATACAAGAATACAAAAATCGAGCATTAACCATTATCCTAAAAACTTCATTCAATAATAAAAAGTTAATCTTGGTTATCATGATTTGAAAATGTATGAACAAAACAACATAAGTGAGGAAAATGCAAACAACATAATTCATGTGAAGGTGAGAATTTTCAGGATTTTCCTAATCAATTTAAACTATTAGCAAGCTTAAATTGTAATTAAGAGATCTTAAGAAGTTTAAAAATAATGTTAGAAATGTATTTTGTGTGAAAATACATGATTTTGGATCGTTCAAAGTACAACGTTTGTTGTAGGTTACTAATATGCATCATATGTTTTATGAATAGTAGTAATGCATACCATACATTATATAATGCGCATCATATATTATAAATTTCAAGACATATTTTTATGCAAATACATAAAATCCTTCATAAAACCCCTTAAAAATAATTATGGAACTTCCAAAATCATATGAGCAATCCTCTAGACTCACTTTGCATTCCAAAATCATTTTTATCATCCTTAATTATGCATTTTCACCATATTAAAAAGACTTCAATTTGAAATTTTGATTTTATTGCTAAATTAATTAAATTAGTCTTGGAATTGAGATAAATATTATATAATACAATAAATAATAAATTTGTAAAAAGAAATTTTATTTTTCTTTTTTATTTTTATACAAATGTGATGTTTGAGGTAAATTAATACACACTTTTATGTTTTTAACAAGTGTCATTCTTTTACATAAGTCAAAACATAATGTTATTTTTTTATATTTGATACATATATACATATACATATATATATATATATATATATATATATATATATATATATATATATATATATTCATAAAATTAGCTTACAATGAATTTTATATTTATAATATTTTATAAAATACATCTTCGTAAGTATATAAATCATACTTATAATATAAAGGATGCTGATTTCATATGAATTAGTATATTGACTATTAGTTTTAATTGATTTTATGTTAGCTAGAGAGTAAAAGTTGATTTAAAATAAATCATAGAACAAATACATTGTACTCATTAAAGTAATTATATAGGAATGAAATTGTTTGTTTATGCCTAAATGAGAATTAATCATAATTAATTTCAATTAATGGATAATTAAGTAAAGGTGGATAAATTAAAATGTCAACAAACCTCTCTTAAATTTTTTGTCAAATTAATTAATAAGCTATTCTCATGATAATTAGCAAGGGTAGAAATTTTTGATATGATCCACCACACCTTAACATGAACATGACATGAAAAAGTAATTTTTCATTATCCATAATTAAGTTTATCTTAAGTCACATCCTCACTTTTGGCACACACTGTTCGTATATATGTATGATGTGCTATGATTTATACGTGTTAAATTTAGATGATGATGTGAATTTAAATATTTAATTATGAATTTAAATGAATTATGCATGCTATGATAAATAAATGATATGCCTTATGATATATGATTTTATGGAGAAATGATGAGAATTTTATGAGACCACTGAAAAATGGTCGATCATACTATACGATACGATAATAATTAAACGTATCATCGAAAGGATGATGTAACGACTTAAAGTCAATAATAATTCAAGATATATGATATTGATAATATTTGACAAGAATAAAATATTGAGTACGCTTAAAATAATTAAGCGTCATTAATTAGGATAGATAACGGGTCGTATAATTAATCGATCGTGTAATCGATCCTATAAAATAAGATACGTAAATTATTCCATGCGTATATGAATTATACGTATAAACATTCAAAAATTAATATGAAGTCTAAACATATTAATTAAGAACATAATTTCATGATATCGGATAATTAAGTACGAGTACAAATAATTTATATGAATAGAATATATATGTATATACGAGTATATATACGATATGAAATAATTAAATGCATATGAATGCATAATTGAATTATGAATTATTAATAATATACATAATTAATAATTATGTATAATTATGGA
>CANYBF010590492.1:0-10417 GCA_948192965.1 Dalechampia spathulata | reverse complement strand
ACTTCATTAGCCACATACATTCAGTAATATACATTCACATCATCATTATCTATATACATTCACATGCACACATACACATGAACAGTCATACAGACACCTAACAGTGCCTAACTCCTAGGGTCTCTACTGTGGGTGTAACACCTCCCCTCCTATTTTCTTATCCCCGATGTGGGATATGCAACCCACTGTGCCAGCCCCTTTCTTTGACTTGTCCAACAGATGCCCCACAAGAACTTTGAACGCTTCCTAAATGAAGATCCACCGATTATTTTCTTCAGAACAAACTACTGTGGAAAACAAGCGGTACAGAAGTGCCTGACAGTATTCCAATGACATTATTCAAACATTTACCCGCTGAGGTATTAGTCAATAACCTACTGTCACACGACAAAATTATCAAACGATAATGCATGAGTTATCGAATTATATTTTTAGTATCTATTTGAGGCAAACGTGAGACACTGAATGACACCATACGTTTGGAAAGTTCATCACCTTAAACACCCCTTTTCTGATTGCTATTATATACATCATTTACAAAATTAGTCTTAAGCTAATGCTCCATTATAGAAACCAAGACATGCCTATCAAGTTTCCAAAAAACATAATCTATAATCTATAATTATTTGCTTTGGCTCTTCCACTTAGTTGCACCATCAGCTTATCCAATTTTACCACGAATCTCCATGGGGTAGACACTCAGAAATTCGAGGAACGATTTTGTGTTTCCAACAATCTTTTTATTGGCCAGCATTATACAAAATCGTTGCACAGTGGATTCTCCGATGTGATCCTTCACCAAACTGGGTCACTTGCTGTCCTTAGCTCATCCCTCTCAGGTTTTCCTAGACAACATCTTCAAGGTACATGGTATGCCAACAATCATCATTTCCCACAAAGATTGCATTTTTACTAGACTCTTTTTGGACCTATTTGATGAAACACTTGGATACCAAACTGCATTTCATTTCTGCCTATCACTCCAAACCAATGGGCAAACCGAGTGTCTGAATTGCTATCTAGAAACTTATCTCCGCTGCATGACCTCCTATCAACCTCTCAACTAGGAAAATTGGTTGAGCCTTACCAAATTTTGGTACAACAATATTTATTATACAGTTATTAACATGTTGCCTTTCCAAGCAGTCAATGGCTATCAACCCTCTCTCCCTCTACTTCTACCTTAGCCTTCTTCTGTCGTAGCAGTCCAAGATTTTCTGTCTTGTCAAGATTCCTTGAACGACTACCTGAAGGATCAATTAGCTAAAGCTGCTAAGCACATGAAGCAATATGCTAACTCTCATCACACCGAATGCACCTTTCAAATTAGAGATTGGGTTTACCTTCATGCTAACTCTCATCGCACTGAATGCACCTTTCAAATTGGAGATTAGGTTTACCTCAAGCTATAACCATATCAACAATCATCCCTTGCCATCTGCAAGTCTATCAAGCTCACAGCCAAATACTATGATTCTTACCAAATTCTCAACAAGATAGATTCAATGGCCTACAAGCTACAGCTCCCCCCTACTTGCAAAATCCACTCTGTTTTTTATGTCTCCCTGCTTAAACCAAGATTCAAGAATAATGTCGTTCCCCTTCTCAACATTCCTTCTATAGACCGAGACAACTTTGACATATCACCCTAAGAAGGTTCTCCATACTCGCATGATTTTTTGTAATGATACCTTCATTCCCCAACTATTAATCAAATGGTCTTATCTTGACAATGTTAATTCCATTTGGAAAGATCAAGCTTTTATCCATAATCAGTTTTCAGATTTTCACCATTCTTAGGGACAAGAATGGACAAAAGGAGAGGGTATTGTCATGTACAAACGATGCAGCAAGAATCAGGTGAGTATGATTGGAATAAAATAGCAGATTGTGTGGGTACATCAGGCATTTTGGCAATTAAAATGGTACAACATGGTATATCATTGTTAGCAGAATAGACAAAGTATTGTTACACAAGTGGTCCCATTTCATTCCAGGAATAGCATTATATACAAATGTTTTGAATGTAAATCATATACGAATGATTACAGATTATTCTCTGCTCTCTACTTGTTTCCATTCTATTCTCCCCTGTTCTTCCTTTACTATTCCTGTATCATACAGTGTTCCCTTTTTTCCTTGCAGGCATTCTGTCCTAACAGTGCGCTATTGAGCTTTAAATCTTGCATGGAAGTCAAAGGGAACACATCGAACATCAGTCAACATGATATCACCTTCATTCTTCTGACAAACCAAAAACGAAATGTGTCGAGAGCTACCACACACTGATACAGGAAGATTATTAGAACATATACACAAATGGTTCAGACCTGGCCGCAGACCACTCTTTATAATTTCATAATACCTCACAGGATGAAAATTCAGTGAAATTGGTTACCCAGGCAATGTGTAACCAGGAATGATATAATTTTTTATGCGTACAATACAAAATTACATAGCTGAAGCAGGGGCGACTAATCAGCAAGACAGTACAGCGTGATGATAATAAAAGATGAGAAAGAGCCGCTTCAAGAAACATTTTGGATTGCATGCCCACTAACATTGGAATAAATTAAAGCAATTCATTAAAGTATAACCTCACGATGCATAAACAATTATGTCAATAGGGCTTGTCCCTTTCATCTAAAGCATCTAATGGGAATACGTTCTTACCAAAATATACAACGACAGCCTTAACATGCTAGGAAATAGACAAAAGGGTGTATGCCCGGTATAAAGACACCCTGAATCATGATGGCGCACGTTGAAACACAAGTTACACTAGACAAAAGTGCATGTACACATTAGTGTCAACTCCATCTAAAAGGGCAGAAAAGAAAGAAACCATGTTTGATCATCACCAAAGTAAAGTGGCAAGCATTGGCGAAGGAAGAAAAGCAACACGTACATGAAACTTGGCGACAAAGAAAAGAAAAAAGTGCAGGTTTAGACTCAATGAGTTAAAGTTGTAATTCATAAGAAATCATACCTGTAAGAGGAGGTTAACAGCTCTTCTAACTACTGCAGGCTCATGAAGAGGTAACTGCAATCTCGTGAAAAGATAAAACATGTACAATAGTAATCTTATCTTCAATAATTTCCTCGTCCTATACTTTTCCATATGAAAACAGCTGTAATGTTTGTACAATCATTCATCATTAGAATTCATTTGCAGATGTAATTCCTCGAAAGAGTTCATCCAAAGAAAGCATAAGATAAGAACGCTGAAGTTGAATGCTCTAACCTCAAAGTCATAGCTTAGAACTACAAGTATAACAGTAAAAAAGAAGATTGACACTGGCTGTCCAACAAATTCAAGAAATGCTTCATAGCATTTAAAAAAGAATTAAAGAAAGAAACAACCTTTGATGCATGCAACTCAAAATGTCATCACTTCTAATATTAAGCATTTGGATAGGCAAAAAGGATACGACTTTAATTTGAAGTAAACAGAACAAGAAAATCCCACTTCCCAATTATATTAACCAAAAATAAGAAATGAAGAAAGTGAAGCACCTCAAGAACTATAGCGACAGTTTTGCCATTAAGCTGTTTCTGTGAACCTGCAAATCTAGTCCCGATGTATTCAACTGCAAATTAAACTGAAAGATAAACTGAAATTTAGGATACATTAGTAAAGTTGAGACGTTTAGAAGAGCTCTGCTACATGCTTCTAGCTTCGGGGATCCTTCCTCCTTTGTGATTGTTATCTAACAAATTTCCACATTTATGGTTCATATTTCGTATTCGATATACATCAAGGGGATCCGAGTTTGAATTTGACAATCACTCTTCCTAATTGAGTGTGTTTACTGATGATTTTATCTTCAATATTACTTCATTTAATCTGTTTATAGTGTATCTTTGTTAAGAGTTAAGGTTTTTCGTTTCTAGTTTACCCTTTTAAATTTAATGAAACCAGGCGCAAGGGCGTAAAGCTTGCCAGCGAGTTGAAAATACGCAATAGCCATAGTGGGATTGCTTCAGTGGCTGAAGTCGGAAGACTGAATTCAGCGGGGCAATTTCCCTTTTTGGAAAGTCTAATATTTTTTATCATCCTAATTTTATTGTATATTATTTCAATTAAGATTATTTTGATTATATAAAATATTTTATATTTATACTATTACCAATTAATTAATAAATTATATTTTAACATAAATTTTAAAATAATTTAATAGATATCATTATTTATAATATAAAATAAAATATGTTTAAGTATGTGTATACAATATAAAATTATATTTTAATTTAAATATATAATTTTTTCAATTTAAAAATTTAATAAAATATAAAATATAATTTATTTTCATTATCAATCTTTTATCGCCACTACTATATTTGATTATTCTTATTTAATAAAGATATAATTAAAAATATATGATAAATAAATATGATACGTCATTAATTATATCTTATTTTTTTTCTAGTATTAATTAATAATATTAATTTAATTTAATTACAAAACTTTAATATTTTGTTTAAAATCAAATTCATATGAGTCTTTATGTTAAATTTTAATATTTTATTTAATATTTTGTTTGAATATAATTTTTTAAGATAAAAATTATTTTTTATATAAAATTAAATAAAAATTACTTTTTACATAAAATCATATAAAAATTAATTTTTTAAAATTAAAATGATTACTATTTTATATAAAATTACATAAATAATTACTATTTTATATAAAATTACATAAAAATTAATCTTTATAAATTAAACCTATTATTATTTAAACTTTTATTTTTTATTTTTTATAAAATTATTTTTTATAAATTAAAATTATTAAAATTATTATTATTATTTAATTTTTTAGATACATAAAAATTAATATTTTATATTTAAATTTGAATATAATTTTTTGGAATAAAAATTAATGTATTAAGCATATTTTTTGTGTGCGTAGATACATACATGCATGGATGCCTATCATCATCGGACATGTATTTCTACTAAGAAAGAATTATGGTCAATTAAGATTATAAAATAAAGTCGTATTCTTATCGGCTAAGCATCGAATGGTTGCTGCCATTTTCAAGCAAGCTTATGCACACCCTCCCTATATAACAATTTCTTATATATAATTATTTTACGTCCAATAATTTATACATATTCAGGCAAGTAGAAATTTTAAAAAGGATAAAATTCTCGTAATAAATATATTTTTTTATAATTTATATTAAATTAATTAATTTAATTAATGAATAAAAATATTAATTATATCGAGATAAGTACTTTTCTTGAATAAATGTATTAATTCAATAACTACAATAAATTTAAATTAAATAATTAATTTGACCAATCTATATGATTCATGTAAATTTTTATTTTGTTTGTATTTAAAAGTAATTTTAGATGAATTATAAGTTAATCACATCCATGAGTGGAATATCACAAATCACATCTACTTTTTTATTATATACAATTATAAATTTATCAATAATATATTAATATATATTAATATATTAAGTTTATATTAATTAATATACAATTATCAATAATAATTAGTATGTAAATAATTTTAGTATGTAAATAATAATTAATGCATGATTGATATATAATAAAAATTGATACATATTATTATATTATCCTATTTACCAAATTTGATACAGCATATGATAGTGCATAATTAGGTTGGATTGAAGTGAACCACAGGTAGACACAGGAGTGGATTGGCCATCCCCATAACCATGCCAGGTCTAGCTTCCATGTTAACCTCTGGCTTGTCTCCTCCATCTTTAGGATCCCCAACCAATTTCCAGTCAAAGCACTGTACCATAGAAGCAATGGTTACATAAACTATATTGAAAGCCAAATGCGAAGCCGGGCAAATCCTTCTTCCCCCACCAAACGGAATAAAGCTGAACTTCTGTGTACTATTACTTTCCTTATCATCATAATTTTGCAGGAATCTTTCTGGGTAAAAATCGTTAGGATTATCCCACAATTTTGGATCTCTCATTATGGAATATGCATCGACGATTGCTACAGTTTGTTTTGGTACGTCAAACCCTCCAATTCTGCAATCTTCACGGCATTCTCTTGGCATTGCAGGTATTGCTGGGTACATTCTCAGTGTTTCCTTCACCACAGCTTGCAGATAATGGAGTTTTGGGATATCAGATTCTTCCACCAGCCTGTTTTTGCCGACGACCGTCTCCATCTCATCTCTCAGTTTCTTGAATACATTTGGATGGTTGATCAGCTCCGCCATCATCCATTGCATGGTTACTGCTGAAGTATTAGTTCCTCCCAAGAACAGATCCTGACACCAACAATATACATACATCATATACATATACATATACATTATATATATATCCAATAATTTAGGTGTAAGCTTTTGTTTTTAAAGCCAGCTGTCGTTAACCTAATCAATAAAATAATAGAAAACAGTAAACGTGCATGTGAAGTTTACGTGTTTTTCGTTAAAACTATTTTGAATTGTTCCAAGAACAATAAACTTCTTATAATTTTTAATTTCAATTGCTATTAATTATAAATTTTCAGTGAAAGAGTTTAATATAGTAAAAGATTTATTCAAGAACTGATAATATGGTGATAAATTTATGAAAATAACAATAATTATATATGAAAATGAAGAAAGAATAATAAGAAGGGAAGTTTAATTACCATAATGAAGGATTTGATGTGGTTCTTGGAAATCTTGAAATCTGAATCTTTATCATGATGTACTTGGAGAAGGATATCCATGAAATCTTTGTCATCTCCATCGCCAATTTTCTTGTTTGCTCTTTCTTCATGTTCTTTCAAAATCTTGTCCAGCAATTCTTCGAACTTTACTGGAACATCGCTCAGTTGTTTTCTGTTGATCCAAAATCCAAATTTCTTGAAAGGACCCAACATGGTTGCTATGCCAACCTTTCCAACAAGTTCGATTGATCCTAAAACCAGCTTCCTGCACTTCTCGGCTTCATCTTCTTCCTCTGAACATCTTTTTCTCATCACTATCCTGCATATGATGTTGTTTGTCAGCTTCATCAGCTCATTACCCACATTTACACTCTCATGTTTTTTAGATTTCTCCACCATTCTGTTCAAGAAACGTCGGTGTTCTTCCTGTCGAACAGCTTGGGATCTTTCAACTTGTCGTATTCCAAGCAATTCCGTGTTGCAGAGTCTTTTCATGAATTTCCAGTAATCTCCATAAGGAGAAGCAAGAAAGCTGAAGTTTCCAAACAGTAACTTATCGTCAAATGGTGATTTGGGTCTTTCTGCAAAGGCAATATCGTTGGTTTTGAAAACCTCTTCAGCAAATGATGCTGATGATACAAGAAGTAATCGGCGAGAGCCAAGGCGGAGATACAGAAGAGGGCCATATTTAGATGACAGATCTGGGAAACATTTAGTCACCACAGAGCGGAGGAGATGGAGGTGGCCGACCAACGGAAGTGCAGGTGGGCTTGGAGGCAAGTGGATCGTTGGCTTAGCTTGTTTCTTAAAGAGGGTTTGAAGGAGAAGGCTTGAGATTAGCCAAATGAAGAAGAAGATGAAGTAATATTTGGTATCGTTAATGGCTTCCATGGTTGGACTTTTTCTATGATATCTTAATTAAGCTCAACTATATAAATAAGCAAATGATCATGCTCTCAAATATCAAACAAATAAGTTGTTCAAAAAGAATTAACAAATAAATTGTTATTATAAACTTATTAATAATATAATAAAATATATTAATTTTTATCAAATACCATAAATATATTAATTTTATCCTAATTAACTTGTAATGATAATTAAATTATATTATCTAAATAATATTTAATATTTATATAATATTTAATAAAATCATACATATAATATTATTTTATTAATAAATTTATAATTTTATATAATATATTAAACACTCGTGCATAAAACATTTTTCTATTTTATAACAAACTCCAATATACTCCAACTAAAGCTTCATTTCACACTAAATTATGAAAAAAAAAAAGATAAATATTCTTTCATTTATTGTTTTTAAAATCATAATAATTGTTAAATAAATATAGATAAATTATTAATATTTTTACAAATAGCTTTTAAAATTAAAATTATTAATTTAAAATAATATCAAAACAATAATAATAAATATATCTCAAATATTTTAAAATTTAACACAAGTTGAAAAAAATTTAAAATTGTTGTATTTTTTGAAATTTATAAAAATAACGTTTCTAAAGTTTACTTTAAATTTACTTTAGTTCTATTATAAATTTATTGTAAAAATAGTTATTTTAACAAAAATTACTATCATATAAAATTTTCATTAAATATCATTGTGAAAAATAAAATGAATTTATGATTTTTATAATTATTTTTTAAAAAAATAAAATGCATTATGATCTTGATATATACGAGTAACATTTTTTCTAAAGTATAGTTGAATAATTAATGAGTTGATGGAACAATTTTCCAAAGAGTATAGCTGAATCGTTAATAATTAGATGTAAAGCTTTGATAGTCTTAAAGATATTAATTAATGCCAATCTCATCTTTATTTTATTTCATTTCTCTTCTTCCTTTGCTTTTCTTTTTGCATAGTTTTATTTTTAAATTAAAAAAAAATTTAAAATTTTAAAATTAAAATTTGGAATCAATTTCTATGAAATTTTTGTATGCGTCCGTACGTATATATCTTCGTAGAAGGTTAAAACTCTAGCTATGCTTAATTTATTTAATTAATAATTAAGATTATTACAGATTGAACTCTAAACCTTTACGTTATAATGGCTCTAATATCATATTAAATAATCATTATATTCAAAAGTTTAAGTTATTAGGTGTGGTTGATAAATAGTTTATATTTAACAATAATAAAATTAAATTAAATCGAATTGAATTAAACTAAATTAAAAAATTAAAATCAAAATTATTTAAATTTTTAAATTAAAATTTATTAAAAAAACTAAATTGAATGAAACCAAGTTGATTCAATAATCTATTATGATTATTATAATTATTGAATATGGTTAGACTGATGGTTAAGTGTTTCTCTTTCCTTCTCTAAGGCTCTGTTCGGTAAGAGTGGTTGAGGTAGAGTTTAGAGGTTTATCCAAATTAAACCTCTATTTTATTGTTTGGTGAGAGATTAGTAAGGGAAGTGGTTAGAGGTTAGAAGAGTGGAGTATTAAACCTTAATACTCCTAACATTTAGCCGTTGGAATTTTTTTTTTTACATTTTATATCCTTAAAATATATTTAAAAATTTAGTCTCTCTTTTGAAAAACAATCACCGTCATACATTTTCAGAAAACATACATCTAAAAAAATATATTTTTAAAAAATCTTACTATCTTATTGATCTATTATTTGTTGAAGTAATCATCGTTTCAAGATCATCGAATCATCGTTTGAAGATCATCGAATCATCGTTTGAAGATCATCGAATCATCGTTTCAAGATCATTGAATCATCGTTTCAATATCATCGAATCATCATTTCAAGATCATCAAATCATCATTTCAAGGTATGTATATAGATTTTAATTATATATTTTTATTTCTAAATTAAAGTTGTATTGAATTGGATTTTTAATTGATCAATATTATATATGATCAAGAATTATATCTATCTCTTTTAGCTAATTTGTGATATTATATATTTGAATAATTATTGTGTTAGATGCATTCAACATCAAAAAAGTTAATGAAGTGGACCTATGAAGAGATGATTATTTTATGTGATGTTATTCTTCAATATATCACGAGAAATGGACGTGGACAATCATTTAAATGGAATGAGACTCAAGGAGATGTTGAGAAAAAAACAGGACGTGTATGTGAAACTACTAGTTGCAAATATAAATATGATGGAATGAGAAAAGATTAGCGTCTTTGGAAGCATTTGAAAAACTCAGAAACTGGCTTAGGATGGGATCCTAGTTCGGAAAAAATAAATGCTATAAGTGAATGGTGGCAAAAGAAAATTATGGTGTGTTTACTTATCTTTTGATTTTTATCTATGATTAACTTTTCTAATTTTATCCCTCATGAAGAGCTCTCAGATGCACATGGTATGTTCACAAGTGATGAAAATATTAGAAGGAGATCAAATGAAATGAAAAAGATTCGTGATAGTATTGCTAATGCCTTATGGCATGATAAATGTCACACCTAAATTAATTTAGTTTAATGTTATATTATTTTTTAGTTTAATGTTTTATTATTTTTTTAATTTAAGTTAAAGTTTTTTTACAACTTTAAACTCTATGAATTAAAAATATCATTTATTTGTTAGCTTTTAATACTTATATCTTATATATATTTATATCTTATATATATATATACATGCTAAATTAAAAAATCATATACTTTTATTTAAAATTATATTGAAAATGTCATTTTTTGTAATTTCATGTTTAATAATAGTCTAACAGTTATTTTTATCGAATATAAAATCTTTAAACCATTAT